>OY821521.1:101532110-101552110 GCA_963682025.1 Cordilura impudica
ATTAAATAAATAATGGTTGCGGTCTTGGTAGCCACAACCATCCGAAAATATTGTAATTGGCAATGAATACGATAAGCGATACGTTTTTAAATGATGAATATATATACCGACGTGCACAAATCACCATTAATTTCGTTCCACCAATAATTTGTGCACTGATGAGTGCCCATATCGTAAATAGTAAAATTGTGTACCTGAAGGTGTTGCTTCAAGTAAATTGCTGATGCATTAATATTGACGCACAGTTTTACTGCTTGAGCATCAATTGTAAAAACGTGACGTACACCTTTCACAGCTGCAATTTTATCAATACTTTTTTCGTACTGTGCACGATTTTTTTTTAAATGTATTGAGTATTCATCAACTGATACTTGCTTAGCCGTAAATCCGACACAGAGGTCGCATTGGTCTTTGCGAGGCATAAACAAAGCGAAGTTCTCCTCCTCAAAAGATTTAGAAAATGAAAAAGTGGAAACGGCCTGAAAATTTTTCGTTGAGCAGTAATTACAGTAATCTTTATATATATCTGCTTTGGTTTTAAGTGTTGCTCCGATATATATTTTGTATGTGTTCTTACGACAGTAGTGGCTTTCCATTCTATCTAATCATTCAAAATTTTCTTTTAAATTTACTTTATTTTCAGATCTTTTAGCATCAAATGATGAAATTTTGGGTTCTTTGACTTTTAACCAACCTTTTACCATATCAACATTTACTGAGTGGAAATAAACATGAAACGACATACCTGTAAAGGTTCCTGGTTGTAGGTAAAAATGAATTTAATGCTTTTCTGTTTCTTTGAATTCTCAACTGTACAATTTTTTTTTTTTTTTGGCTTTCTGTACGACGTGGCTTTTTACAAACACTTGTTTCGTTTCCCAGGTCATATCCCAACACATTTTTAAAATATAATTTCCGGTTTCATGATCAAATTTCTGGCAGTGTCTTAATTTGCTTTTTCTGCAAAATGATGATGAAGACGAAATTCCCATTTTTCTTGATGGTCTTCTTGAATTTTATATGGAAACTCCATCAGCAGTAGAAAATCCTAAATGTTTTTGGCCCCTCATTCGTTTTACTGAGTTTTCCTTTCGAGTTTTTGATATAGCATTATGTTTCCGTTTAGTTATTTTGGAAACGACCACATTATTGCTGATTTTCTCGTCTGCGGAATCTGGCTAGATATGTATTTTGTTTTACTGTTGTTGTAATTAGTTCTGTGTCAAAATAGCTGTTATCCGCCCGTCCTCTATATCTTCATTTGATGATGCATAATGGACTGCTATATGTTGGAAGGTGTTAAAAGCTAATTTGTTTTTTTGTTCACTATATAAGGAAAACATGTATTGCAAGAAGAAATTATTCCAAAAAAAAATATGAAAATAAATTATTTGTAAAGATGGAAGGTTTTTCATTCAGAAAAATTAATTGTGAAAAAAAAACAAGTAAGAAAATTATAGTCGGTCTAGACCGACTATACGATACCCTATACCATGCGTTTAGAAACCCTATCTCTTAGGCCCAACTAACTGGACATTGAAAATAAGCAAAAACCAAATTTGAGTGGGATTTTTATTAATTTTTTTGGCTGCAGATATGAAAAAGTTCATATCGGATGCTATATCTATAAAGGGACTAGGTCCAAAAATGGACCGATCCTGTTCATGTTTGGTAAAGTCTCTTGTATTTTGCAAAAATATGTACAAACAAAATTTGAGAAGAATCAGTGCAATATTTTTGTTTTTTAATAGATTAAAGTGAAAATCGGGAAGCAGCTCTATATGGGGTCAAGGGGATCATTTTTGGACTACTCATTAGTGGATGTAATGAACGCATACAAACCCAATTTGAGTAAGATCTATATGACAATTTGGATCTTATGGCATTTTATGTCGATTTCATATGGGTAATTTGTATGGGGGCTAGGTCTGAACATGGACCGATTCTCACCAATTTCAATAGCGTTCATCCCATGGCCGACAAAAGCTTATATACCAAATTTCATCAAAATATATTCATATTTGCGACCTGCAGTTTGATTACAAGCTTTACATGGACACACAGACGGACGGACGGACGGACGGACGGACGGACGGACGGACATTGTTAAATCAACTCAGAAAGTGATTCTGATTCGATCGGTATAATTAAAGATGGGTCTAGGTCAAATATTTTTGGTTGTTACAAACAGCAGCACAAAGTCATTATACCCAAACCACATAGTGGTATAGGGTATAAATATATGGAGGTATTTTTATGAAATTCACAACATAGAAGCGGGCTGTTTTATTGAACATTTTAACATCAAACAGTCATTTTCGTGAAAAATCAATGATAGAGGGTTTTGTTATTCTTTATTATATTTCATTTTTCATAAATGACAAATAAATTAAATTATTCTGTTGGGCTTATCATTTCATTAAAATTGATGCATACAATTTTATTTCGGTTAAATCACAGTTAAATGATCGGTTTTCTTTTGTTATAACCGAATTCAATAATTATAATTACTAATATGTTTATATTATATTTATCTGTAATTTTTTATAATATCTGTAAATTCATTTTCGGTTTAAAATATATTTTATTAAAAGAATTAGATGTTGTAATCACCAATATTTAAGAACGAGTCTTCTTATGGTGAGTTTAATTTAGTTTCCTCAATTGAATTAGCTTAATAATTTTTATAAAAACTTCGATTGGTATATGAAACTTATTTTTCTATTGAAAATACATAAATTTTATGAATTTTTTTTTAATAATGAAAAAAAAATATTGTGCGTTAAAAAAATTATCAAGGAATTATGAATTTTTATTGTAATTCTTTAATATTTAAAAATAAAATTGGTTTACTTCTTAACTACCGTTAGAACACAATTCCTCTAAAATGAAAGTATCTACACCGCTTACCTATCAAATACTTTCTACAAATTATTCAATTAAATTAATTGAGGCTTAATAAATTTAAGCTTAAAATGATTCAATCCTAATTTTTGGCGACTGAAACTGCTTATTCTGTTGTATCAACATAGTTTACATAAAAAATATTTTAACAAATATTGAAATAATTATTTGTTTAAAATACTACAAATGATATTTTTATTAAGAATTACTTTTCGGTTATAACAAAATAAATCGAAACTGTTAAACTGTTTTGGTATTTCCAACCGAAGCGATATTGCAGATACCAAAAATTTTGTAGATACCAATTTTTGATTTAATTTGTCAAAAAAAAAAAGAAAAACTCAAAGATTATGTGAAAATTTAATTTTATAATCAGAACGTGTAAAGAAAAATAAAAAAAATTTTAAAAAAATGGATGATCGAAGTGTGTCAATTAAATACGGAACCTGAAGGTGTAGGTAAGTCCATCTCTCATGAAACTTTTGCGTAGCATTTATGATTATGGTTTAGAAAAACATCCTGCCATTCAACTGCGTACTACCATTCACTACGTCAGAGGTAGAGAGATGTGGTCCGAACACAGTCGAACACCTGTCACAGTACAACAAATCAATATGTCCGGGCATTGATTTCAACAACAGCTTCTGGCTTGGCAACGCAAATTCAATGCGTTGGGTGGCAACGGCGAGTACATGAGTATCGCTCCCACGCCTACGTTGAGGTAACAACTGTTTGTGAGGACGCACGTAACTGGGATCTGGTCATCACGTTATGATTAGAATATCAAGCTTTGTATAGAAATAATTAATTGCAAGCATTTACACACACACAAAGTAAAGTGTTTCGTATTTGACGAGGCCGATGAAATATCTTGCGGTTTCAACAAAGACCAAAAATGTTCTCAATATGCTTCCAACTGCTTCTTCTTTCCAATAGAATGTCTCGCAATATATTGGAAGACAGCCGTTCTTTTATGTGTGGACCTGTTTATTCTCTAGTAAAGAAGGTACAAATTACCCTGGAATCAGTTATATGTTCATTTAAAAATAGATAATTGAAAAAATTCTGAAAAATTTCAATCAATTTTTTTCTGTAATACATGAGCAAAAAGCAGCAGAGATTTTTCCAATGCCGTTAAATCATAAAATTTTTTAAAGTATGTACGGATTGTGTAATGATTAATGATCACAATTTTATGTTGATACATTTTCTTATATAATTTAAACAAAATTAAATTAATTACTAATACATTTATATATCAGGGACGGAAAATAATCTTATATATTAAAAGAATTTATGAATAAACTTTGCATTCAAGATTTTTTTTAAATATTTTTCTTCTCTCAAACCTCTATAACTAGAGTTCTAATTAACGTAGGCTGTTGACATAGGTCTAAGAACACTCAGTGGATCAAGCTTCTTCTTTTGAGCTATTAACTGCTTAAATTCGTTGGGTTTGAGGAAAGTTATGCGTGGAGAATCAACTTTACTTTTACTGTTCGTTAACTTATCTTGGCATATTTTGGCATTACTGTACGTTAACTTCTCTTGGCAAATTCGTTGGGTTTGAGGAAAGTTATGCGTGGAGAATCAACTTTACTTTTACTGTACGTTAACTTCTCTTGGCATATTTTGGCATTACTGTACGTTAACTTCTCTTGGCAAATTCGTTGGGTTTGAGGAAAGTTATGCGTGGAGAATCAACTTTACTTTTACTGTACGTTAACTTCTCTTGGCATATTTTGGCATTACTGTACGTTAACTTCTCTTGGCAAATTTTGGTATTATATTATAAAAATTAATATAATATAATATAATGCTGCGGAGCAGCAGGGGTCCTCTAGTTGTTATTATTATTTTTTTTTGTTTTTTGAAGAAAAGGTTACGGTTAACTTCGATTTAGGAGTATCTGTTTTAGGGAAATTTTAACAACTATCGTAATATATATAGTATTTTGGTTATCGTAACCAATTATAGCAACCAAGAAATTTTTTTGGTTACCAATAACCGTTATCAAAAGTAATTATTTTGTTTATTCCTACCCGGATGTATATCGTATTTTTTATATAATGGATGCATTTCTAAGGGGTTTGTAGGGGCAAGAAATTAAAATATCTTTGGTAAAGTAAACAAAACGGGCAGTTTTGTAAGAATTGTTTATTAATTTTATTAATAAAATGTTATTCAATGGAAACGTGGATTTATAATTAAACATTAAATAGTTTAAATAAAGTAGTTTAATAATTAAACTACAACCCTCTTAGAAATGCATCCATTATATCAAAAATATGATATGTATCCGGGAAGGAAAAAATTACTTTCGATAATGGTTATTGGTAACCAAAAACATTTTTTGGTTGCTATAATAGTTATTCATAACAAAAAAAAATATTTCTCACTCCAATTAGTTACGATAATTGTTAATTATGACCATTATTTGAATGCATCAATGTTAATGGTTAAATAAGACTTTATCGTCATTTCTCTTATAACTGTTACGTCCCTGATAAATATTAATACAATTTTTTGATTTCAAAATATCAGTAAAAACATCGATAAATGGGTAATAAAATTTATAATTCCATTGTACCAACTAAATGTCACAACTCACACAAAATATTTATATATAAAATCAGTTGCCCATACCGTTGTACCATAGTACCTGGGACTACAAAAATTTGGTTGGCAGCAAATTCGGTTGCTACAACGAATTCGTTTTTTATGTGTACATACTAGGTATGTTAGAGTGACTTAAAATAAGTGTTTCTCATTGAACATGATAAGATAAGCGCCATTTAAACAAGCCTCCAACGATAGACAATTAAAAAAATAGTTGATTTACCTTCAATCAGATTATTTTTAACTTTTAAAACAATAAAACAATAATTTTTCGATTCTGCATCAAAATATTATGAAAATCTTTCTTTAAACAATAGACGCTACTATTTTCATGAGTTTATTTAAAAAGTATTTTAATGCGATTTTCATATAAATTCAAATTACTTCGTCAAGTTTTATCCACTTTTTAGCTCCAGAACCATTGTTAGATAATAATAATTGATGTCTGGAAATAACGGAAATTAAAAAACAAGTAAGAGTGTTAAAATCGGCTGTGCCGAATTTTTTAATACCCTCCACCAGAGTCTTAAACTCTATATTACACACAATGTTGAGTACGGCTACCACTTTTAAGCTTTTGCCGATACTGAAATATTAATTTCGAATATCAAAATTCAAATGCTTCTTGGCTAAACACTATTATTATTATTAACAATAAGCTAATTTTAAAATATTTTTATCTCAATTATTTTTTATTTTTATTTGCATTATATTTAATACAAAAAAAATATACATAATAATAACAGGTAAGAAACTAAATAATTAAACTTTTAATATTTTATATTCAGTTTTTAATACTTAACTTTTAATTTTTAATTTTTAACTTTTAATTTTTAATATTTAATTTTTAATTTTTAATTTTTAATTTTTTATTTTTAATTTTTAATTTTTAATTTTTAATTTTTAATTTTTAATTTTTAATTTTTAATTTTTAATTTTTAATTTTTAATTTTTAATTTTTAATTTTTAATTTTTAATTTTTAATCTTTAATTTTTAATTTTTAATTTTTAATTTTTAATTTTTAATTTTTAATTTTTAATTTTTAATTTTTAATTTTTAATTTTTAATTTTTAATTTTTAATTTTTAATTTTTAATTTTTAATGTTTAATTTTTAATTTTTAAATTTTAATTTTTAATTTTTAATTTTTAATTTTTAATTTTTAATATTTAATTTTTAATTTTTAATTTTTAATTTTTAATTTTTAATTTTTAATTTTTAATTTTTAGTTTTTAATTTTTAATTTTTAATTTTTAATTTATTAATTTTTAATTTTTAATTTTTAATTTTTAATTTTTAATTTTTAATTTTTAATTTTTAATTTTTAATTTTTAATTTTTAATATTTAATTTTTAATTTTTAAATTTTAATTTTTAATTCTTAATTTTTAATTTTTAATTTTTAATTTTTAATTTTTAATTTTTTATTTTTAATTTTTAATTTTTAATTTTTAATTTTTAATTTTTAATTTTTAATTTTTAATTTTTAATTTTTAATTTTTAATTTTTAATTTTTAATTTTTAATTTTTAATTTTTAATTTTTAATTTTTAATTTTTAATTTTTAATTTTTAATTTTTAATTTTTAATTTTTAATTTTTAATTTTTAATTTTTAATTTTTAATTTTTAATTTTTAATTTTTAATTTTTAATTTTTAATTTTTAATTTTTAATTTTTAATTTTTAATTTTTAATTTTTAATTTTTAATTTTTAATTTTTAATTTTTAATTTTTAATTTTTAATTTTTAATTTTTAATTTTTAATTTTTAATTTTTAATTTTTAATTTTTAATTTTTAATTTTTAATTTTTAATTTTTAATTTTTAATTTTTAATTTTTAATTTTTAATTTTTAATTTTTAATTTTTAATTTTTAATTTTTAATTTTTAATTTTTAATTTTTAATTTTTAATTTTTAATTTTTAATTTTTAATTTTTAATTTTTAATTTTTAATTTTTAACTTTTACTTTTTAATTTTTAATTTTTAATTTTTACTTTTTACTTTTTAATTTTTAATGTTTAATTTTTAATTTTTAATTTTTAATTTTTAATTTTTAATTTTTAATTTTCAATTTTTAATTTTTAATTTTTAATTTTTAATTTTTAATTTTTATTTTTAATTTTTAATTTTTAATTTTTAATTTTTAATTTTTAATTTTTAATTTTTAATTTTTAATTTTTAATTTTCAATTTTTAATTTTTAATTTTTAATTTTTAATTTTTAATTTTTAATTTTTAATTTTTAATTTTTAATTTTTAATTTTTAATTTTTAATTTTTAATTTTTAATTTTTAATTTTTAATTTTTAATTTTTAATTTTTAATTTTTAATTTTTAATTTTTAATTTTTAATTTTTAATTTTTAATTTTTAATTTTTAATTTTAAATTTTTAATTTTTAATTTTTAATTTTTAGTTTTTAATTTTTAATTTTTAATTTTTAATTTATTAATTTTTAATTTTTAATTTTTAATTTTTAATTTTTAATATTTAATTTTTAATTTTTAATTTTTAAATTTTAATTTTTAATTCTTAATTTTTAATTTTTAATTTTAAATTTTCATTATTCACTTTCCACTTTCCATTATTAATTTTTAATTTTTCAGTTTTCTTTTAATTTTTCATTTTTAATTTTTCAATTTTCATTTTTCATTTTTCAGTTTTCAGTTTTCAATTTTCATTTTCCATTTTTCATTTTTAATTTTTAATTTTTAATTTTTAATTTTTAATTTTTAATTTTTCAATTTTCATTTTCCATTTTTCATTTTTCAATTTTCATTTTTCATTTTTAATTTTTAATTTTTAATTTTTAATTTTTAATTTTTAATTTTTCAATTTTCATTTTCCATTTTTCATTTTTCATTTTTCAATTTTCATTTTCCATTTGCCATTTATCATTTTTCAATTTTCATTTTCCATTTTTCATTTTTCATTTTTAATTTTTAATTTTTCATTTTTAATTTTCATTTTCCATTTGCCATTTATCATTTTTCAATTTTCATTTTCCATTTTGCATTTTTCAGTTTCCATTTTCCATTTTCCATTTTTCATTTTTCATTTTCCATTACTCATTTTCCATTTTCCGTTTTTCATTTTTCAATTTTATCTTCCATTTTCCATTTTTCATTTTTCATTTTTCAAACAGGTGTATAGAGTTTTGATGCGGCACTTCCGGACAAGGTTTCCGGTACAAAACTGTTGTGGGCCCAACCATATTAAGTGAATGGACATGCCAAATAAACATAAACCAAATTTGTTTCTGATTAATGATATGGAAATTAAATAGTGTGAACAGGACAATTTTTTGTGAGAAATCCAATATGATAAAACATCTAAATTTGTCCAAATATCTTGTTTTGAAAGTTAATTAAATCCAACTCAGAGGGTAAATTTTTGTGAGGGCAATCGATTTTCACCAATCTTCTTAGAGTCGATCAAAGCTTATGCTGTCAAATTTGGTATTTTCAAACAGCAACACAAATCCATTATACCCTGAACACAGTGTTGTGTAGGGTATAGAAATGTGAAATTTCTGACCGTGTTACAGAAATTTGTGTGTTAGATTTTCATTGGTGATAAGAGTTTTTTTTTTTTTTGAAAATACAATTCTATATTTTCAAATATTTTATTTTGTTGTTCAATTTATTAAAAAATGGGTTTATTTGTTTACAAAATGTTATCAATGTATTGCCAATTTTTCCTCTATAGTTCAGTTATAATAACAATATTTTAAATTCAGACTAATTGTTTATTTATTTCATATTACTTAGATTAACTATTTTTTATTAAGTTTTGTGTTAGTAAAATTCCTGTTCAAAGTTTTATTTAAAAATCGTTAACTTTATATTAACTAATTTTTTTTTTTGCAATTATTTACAAGTCATTGTTAAGTCATCTAAGTATAGTTCACCTCAATACAAAATGTTCAGTCTATAGTTCATTCTATAAATTGCACGTCATTTTAGTCATACTTGGATAATGCTAAAATTTACCAAGTCCAATGTAGACTTGAATTGATACATGCACACACATATTATGCATGTTAATCACATGATTATTGAGTGAGATAGGTCAGTTAAATACACTGAAATGAATGATTTCTTTTACTGAAACATTTTTTGACAAAACTCACATAGACATATGTATGGAAATAAACATCGTGATATACTATAATATATAGTTTTATACTAAAAGCTTTTAGATAAGAACTACATGTTACACTCAATTGTGATAAAAGTATAACGAGATTGTGTTAATGCTACACTATTATAATGTCGATCAGTCTCGGTTTCTCTTCAGCAGTGTGTCTATTTCGAATATGTCGCTAAGTAACAGGTAGCAGATTTAAAGATATTTCGAATATATCTGACTTCAGGTCGAAATATACTGACGGAGATGGCGCATTGTTGTAGATTAGGAGCATATCGTTCGTGTTTCGTAAACAGGAGGTTAAATTCAGTGAAAATTCAAAGTAATTTTCAAAAGTTTTAACAAACGAGAACAGCATTTCTATATAGTTTGCTGATATAGTAAAAATTTTTTGTTTTGATTTTTGAATTGTCAAATATAGTCCTTCAATACTGTGTTAATAATTTTTTTGCTAATTTTATTTTATTTATGAATTTATGAATTTATTAATGAACAGCAATAAAAGCAAAAGAAATAAGCGAAGAAATAATAATATAAAATTGTTAATAATCCATATATATAAATAAATTTTTGCACATTGTCCACTGGTCTAAATTGTTCTAAAATAATATTTTCTGCTCCGATCGACATTTAGAATGCATCTGGAAGTATTTTTTTAATTTACCCTGGAAATTTTTGTTTGGGTGAAAATCCGGGGTGATTAATCCAACCTTTGTTTTAACTGTAAAGAGGCAACATCTTTATCACATCCACCTTGTATTTGGGTAACTTTTGTTATAATGGAAATTGAACAAGAGCTTCATATAGTTTCTTGGAAAATGGTTTATTTCCCTTTACAGTATTTTGTTTTTCAATTAAAAAAATTTACAATCGATATTATTAAATGAAAACAAGGGAAACCAATAATATGTTGTGAAGATTCAAAACAAATAAAGAAAAATAAAATTAAAACATGTGAAAACATGTTGTTTTGTTTTTGTTTACAAATTCTGTTTTTTATGCCAATTAAATGAAAACGTCATTTATAGATCTGTGCATGAATACAAAAGTTTCAATGAATTGATGTAACTACGTATTAGGATTCTTATCTAATTCGGAACTCGTAAAAATTACCCATACAAAGTGTACTATTTAGTTCATAAAAAAAAATTCTAAACAACTTTGCATATTCATACTAGAAATCCCGCTCAATAATTCACAAAAATTCAAAAATTTCACTTACGTTCACTTACAACTGCAGTAAATCATGTAAAATTTCATGATCCAGTTGTACTAAATGTTAAGTGTTCTCAATGGTATAATCCGACCGTACTGGGCCTGGTTCAATAAGACGATTCATACGTGCGATTAGAAAATTCTTATCAAAAACAAAACTAAGTGCTTTTACTAAAAGTTTTGTACACATGAAAAAATTAATATTCAAATTTGAGTAAAACTGTGATATATTTGATGAATGAGGATATGTTAATGCACATGTTCGATGTGATTATAATAAAAAACACATGCAAATGTTGAGCAAAGTATAATTTATTTTTTTTTCTTTTTTGTCAAATACAAACGTAAATTTCGTAGTAAATATCAAAGTAATGTGTAAAAATAATAAAATTTGATAAGAAAGTGGGTAAATTATGTAGTTAAAGAAAACATTATTTAAAACCACTGAGCTTGACTTACAAATCAATGGGGTTTTCCTTAATTGCTTATCCTAATTATTCTAGCAAAGTGTGGCTTAGTGTGGTTTTTTATAAATATTTAATAAAAAGAGCAGAACCGCAACAGTTTAGCATGCTCGTCACAACTTCTTGGATTATTGAAAATAAGATTAAAGCGCGATAAGCAAACAAATAAGTGCAGGGAATATACACATACATACATATGTATGTATTTCGCAGAGCGTAATAAAAAAATTTGCATAACAGGGTTATCCCCTTATTATGGATTGATAAAAAAAGCATTAAAAGCATTAAACTCCGACAGTTTTGGTTGACTCACCCACAATCTACCAGCGGAAATTTCGAATATTAAATGGCAAGGTTTTTGTAATAGACTAATGCTTGGTTTTCACTATGTCATTTTCAATGTCAATATTTGTCAATTATTGTCAGTTGTATGAAAACGGGTTGTAAAATCATGTCGTTTGCGACCCCTGGCAATATATGACTTCAAAAATAAAATTGCCAACATGTTGTAATTTGCTTTTGTTCGACAGCCGGATTTTTTGTTAGTTTATAAGCTGTAATGCAAGCGTAATTAAAAGAAAATTACGTGATGTCAGTTGAGGCAATTGTTTGTTGTCAGTTTATATGACATGGTGAAAATCAGGCATAAGAATTAACACCAATCAAATCAAAATTTACAACCAGAACACAAAAGACTGAATTCTATTTTAATTGAATTGATTAAAAATTTAATTCGTTTTATTGACTGAATTGCCATTGTAATTGAATTATTCTTATTGTAATATAGTTTACCCATGAACTTATATTGAATAACTGAATTCATGATTAAGCATAAAAAATTGCATATAAGAAATTTTTTCTACTCTTAAATTCATGAACATTGCACTTAACGAATGAATTCCTCACTAAATGATTTTTTTTTGATCTCATACATCAATTTTTGTTGTTAGTAGCGAATAATCGATTCGACTAATTGAAATTTGGTTGTGTTTTATCTAAGTAAAACTATACTATTTATTTTTCTTAAATAAGATTTAAATCAGCTTTATATCGGGATTATTATTAACCAATTAATAGTGTTAAATTCTGTCATGCCGTATCTTTGAAACCCTCCACATGGGTTTTACGTTTACATTAATATCTGGACTTATTGCACTATTTATAAAAATATGCTAGCAAAATATTTTAAAAATTTGACAATTTGAAAAACTTAATACTAATTATTTTATGTCATATCTTGGCACAATGATGCCCAATTTACCAAATTTTAAATACGAACCTGTAAATAATGTTATCCTAAGTTTTCCCAGGGAAATGGATTATTTTGTGAACAGACGGACGTCGCTAATATAAACTCGAATTGTTATAAGGATCAAGAATATACATAAATACTGTATGGGGTCGTAAGTTCGTTTTTCGATGTGTTACAAACGGGATGAGAAACTGATATAGACTTTCTGAAAAGTGGTGTAGAGGTATAAAAATAAACAACACACTTTCTTTTTGGACCGACGATCTATGGACGCAAAAAAACTATAGTCTGTATTTATGAATTCATGATCCGCACTACTTCTTGTCATGCTGTAAAATCCTTATAGTTTTTGATTTTAATATGAAAATAGGTTTATTATTCAATAATGCATAATTTGTTTTTTATTCTGTTATAACTTCCGCTCTACATTCTGCAAAAGCTTTGCAATACTATTTTTGACTACTGACTTTGAAAATTTTGTTTCAATTTGCCCAAAATATCCCAATTGGGCAAAGTTCTAGATAATTTGGAGGCATAAGTACAAAGTTAATGTTATTGGCCTTCTATCATTCCTAAACCCTCTTATTATTTGCAATAGTAGCTATTTGATATTTCCAAGCTGTGTTTGATGTGTATGTTTTATTACTACTGGAAATTTGTAAATAGCTTGAAAGTTATTTATATTTTATTATACATATCGTTGACATTTTCATCCTTAATATAAAAATTTTGAACGAGAAGCTCTGATAAATTTTCTTTGACAACATGTCTCAGCAGCCATAATATTATATTCTTGAAACTTTATTTTTTACGTAACAATTATAACACTATGTGGTCAGGGTATAATGAGTTTGTGTTAATGTTTGTAACTGCCAAAAATATTTGACCTGAACCTAGCTGTCATTATACAGTCGTCTGTCCGTCCGTGCGTCGGTCTGTGTGTCCATGACAACTTCACGCATAGTGAAGTATTGCTTGGAACAGAATAATATCGACGTATTAAATTGGCCAGCTCAATCACCGGATCTCAATCCCATAAAGAACCTATCGAATGATGTAGAGCAACACATTACTGCTGTTAAACTCAAAAATTTGAGCGATTTGTGGACGGAAATCCAAAAGGCATGGTACGCAGCACAAAAGGAACGTTGTTTGGCCCTAGTGGACAGCATACCCAGGAGATATGCAGCTAATGTTAAAAATAAAGGTTTTCCTACCAAATTATATTAATTTTTAGTTTTGTTTTTTATGGAAATAATTTTTTTTAATTTGTGCATAATTACTGTCCAATAATTTTTGGGGTTGGGTTGAATTTTTAAAGAAAACAAATGAATTCCAATGAACAAAACTGAAGCAAAATAATGTCACGTCTTTTCGGACAGCACGTGTCACATTAGGACATAGAAATGTTGAAGTTATAAATATATTATAAGAAAACTTTTGGTTTAGAAAGGCGCACATAGTTAATGTGTAAAAATTGTGCCCACCACTGTGTATATATCTTGACGAAATTTATATTATGTGTGTTATTTACACCATTTTTTTTTTTTTTCAATTATAAACTTGTTTGCAAGAATGTTCTGTCTTACTTAACTTAGAATTATAAAAAAATTTGAGACGTCTAGCTCCACCTGTTCCTGATGTGGTGAGTTGAAAATAATATAGAATAATTGCGTTTATTTTAAAATTTTTTTAACCTATAATACTAATCGAGATGTACCAACATTTTATTTGCGAAAGGTCAAAGGTCATTTTCGTATTATTAAAATTTAGTGAATTAATGTATTTTTTATTTTCTATTAATGTCGAGTCTAATATTTTTTCAATTATATATTCTTCCTTTATTTAAATATCTTAACAAATTTGATATTTACATATGAGATCTCATCTTTACATATAGATATTGCAACAAATAATATCTGGGATCTAAAGATATTAAATAGTTTTTCTTTTATTTTTTTTATGATTTTTAAATGAAAATGGGAGGAAAAAACTTTATATGATTTAATATATTCAAATACTTTCTGAAAATATTTATATGCTTATAGGAGGTTTATTAGAAATAATAGACCTCTATAAGCATATAATTTTCAATTTGGTGATTTCTTTTTAATTTAACGTTATTTCTCTACATTCCCTTATCAAAGTAATTGGTATTAATCGTTGTTATGAAATCGATAATTTTTTCATAACCTGTTTCTTCATGAAGAAGATTTGTAGGATACCTCTAGGGCTTTTTATACCCTATACCACTATGTGGTTTGGGTATAATGACTTTGTGCTGCTGTTTGTAACTACCAAAAATATTTGACCTAGACCCATTTCTTATTATACCGATCGAATCAGAATCACTGCTTGATTCGATTTAACGATGTCCGTCCGTCCGTCCGTCTGTGTGTCCATGTAAAGCTTGTAATCAAACTGCAGGTCGCAAATATGAATATATTTAGACGAAATTTGGCATATACGCTTTTGTCGGCCATAGGATGATTGGTGAGAATCGGTCAATGTTCAAACCTAGCCCCCATACAAATGACCCCTATGAAATCAACATAAATTGCCATAAGATCCAAATTATCATATAAATCTTAGTCAAATTGGGTTTGTATTGTGTTTATTAGATCCATTAATCAGTAGTCCAAAAATGATCCCTATGGGACAACTCTTAGTCATAGGCCCCATATAAAGCTGCTTCTCGATCTTCAACTAAATCTATCAAAAAACAAAAATATTGCACTGATTCTTCTCAAATTTTATTTGTATATATTTTTCCAAAATAAAAGAGACTTTACCAAACATGGTCAGAATCGGTCCATTTTTGGGTCTAGTATATATCTGCAGCCAAAAAAAATTAATAAAAATCCCACTCAAATTAGGTTTATGCTTCTTTTCTATATCCAGTTAGTTGGGCCTGAGAGATAGGGTCTCTAAACGCATAGTATAGGGTATCGTATAGTCGGTATAGACCGACTTTAATTTTCTTACTTGTTACTTATCATTTTAAGACATTTGTTTTGTATAATTTGTAAGCATTTTAGGTGACAGTTGGCAGCGTCACTCCAGATAGGACACGCGTATATTAATATTGGCCTTATAACACTTTTGAAGAGTAGATTTTTGTTTTTGGGGCTTACAAATGATCTTCTATTTAGTAGTGGCCATAATGCTTTAAATGATTTTATAGCTTTTTGGCATGTACCCATAATATGTTGTTTAAATGTAAGCTTTTTGTCCAAGAAAACTTTGGCAGTCTTTTGTGAGATTTGTTGAATAGACAAATTATTGCTTGGGTCTTGTTTGGATTACTTTTGATTTTCCATTTGTGGAAATATTTACTGCAATTTACAAGACCCTTTTCCATTTTCTTCACTTGTAAGTTTGTTTGAAGACATTAACGCAGTATTATCTGCGTAATAAGCAATTTTCATATATTTTGCGACTTTAAGACTGATCCTTGAGGTAACCCTGTTGGAATGGTTTTTGGAGATGATGTTTCATTATTAATTGCAACTTTAAAGCTTCTGCCGTGAATGAAATCTGAAATAAGTTTACTTTATTTACTTCCAATAATTATTAACTGTAGCAGAAAATGTATAGAACCATTGTTAGTCTAGTGCTAGGTATTACTAAAATTTGGATTGTATGTGTTTATGAGAGAGATATGTCCATTTTTCATCCCCATATTAAAAAAAAAATGCATCCGATATGAAATTTTCATACCTGCCAATACAATGCCACACAAATTTAGTTTATGATTACTTTCTCTGTTTATTTCTGACTTCATTAATGTTGAACCTATGAGCCCCGTTCGTATCTTATATATACTATCTATGGTCGGTTTAGTGGAACAACCTTTAGAATGAAAACGTATTAAAAGTCCAACAATATGTGTTTGATTAATAAAACAAAATAGTTTTGCCCTCCATTCTGATGTGTTGGGGATTTGAATGTCCATTTAATCAATTGGTTTAAATAAAAAACAATAAATAATTTAAGTTAAATTTATGTTTTCTTTTATTTAGTTCTTTGTAAACTTAAAAATAAACTTTTTTCTTAAATTAATGCTAACGAAGAGCTAACATAACAAAAAAAATTTTTTATTTTATTTATGTATATTTTTTAACAACAATTTATTAATGAATTTTAAGGTACATATCTGTTTACAACAAGTTTGGTTATGAGTATATAAGTACATTTATTTAGAATTTATTTTAGTTTTTTTTTTTTAAATAAAGTTCAATAACATTTTCATACATATATTGCTATGTAGGTATTTGTGTTTGATCTAATATAATTTCCATTTCGTAAAAATATGTCAATTAAAACAATTACAATTTAATTATTTTTTTGTCTAACTTAAAAATAAATAATATTAATTAACAAATTTCAAGTATTGATTTTATTTATTGAAATAGTGTTGGGGCTTGTTTTGTTTGGCATTTTTTCAATGTCACATTAGTTTAACGAGATTTTTCTTGACTCGATTTGTGATAAAACATTTGTTTTTATTTCTTACGAAGTTATTTATTATTTATTTAGTTTAATATATTATTTTATAATATGACTGCAGCTGTAGCTGCATATTTGCTAATGTTTCCTGGAGATTGTAAAGTAATTAACCTTGCTGATGTTGCTGTGATGCTTAGACTGCTGCCGCATTTTATGAAATTACTTCAGTATATGTAGATTGTTTTGAATGCATTAGTCGATGAATTGCTAATACTAATGCTGTTTCAAAAGCACTTTATTACGATTAACGGCTTATGATGCTGCCTTTTGATTACTCCTGAAGATTTGTTGTTTAGAACATTTTGAAGACGAAGATCTGCTTGCTTATGGTACTTCCTCTTTTTGAAATTACTCCAGAATATCAAATATTTTATTTTTTTTAATTTGAAAGATGTTGAGAACTGCTTTTAACGTCGGTTTGTTTCGTTGTTTTGTTAGTAGTTTTAGGGGGAAATATCCAAACGTTTTCAGCGTTCTATTCTATTCTCTCTTTTCTTCAAGTAAAATAAGTTACAAGAATATATTATCATTGATTTATTCCCATTTGTATATTAATTACGGGATATGGTGCAAATTGTTGCTGATTATAAAAAATTCACACATTTGGTAAGTGGACAATGGGTTTTTGTGGTGAATCCCAGTAGGCTTCACAGAAGTCTACCAACATGTTCTCCAATTTATTTAAATTTTCTTCACTTTGATTTCCGTTCCAGGATTTTTGAACCAAACAGCAAGATTCAATAGATGTTTTGCCTAAAATCCGGCTTAATTTAACAGCACAATCAACTTTAATTACATAAATGTCATTTTCATAGCAAAAAGCTTCCAAGAGCACCTCATGCATATGAGTAGCTGAATCGCCAACTTGGGGAACAGCCATTAAGCAAAGTAGGGAACCTTCAGCAGCTTTAGAAAGTACTTTAATAGCAGCAGAAAGACCCACGATGACACGGGATTCTGTTTGAGCTTTTAATAAAGCATTTTTAACAGTACGTCCAATTTTAGGATAATCCATTGTTGTATCAATTGAATTGTCATTATTACTGGTGTTGCTAAGGGCTAGAGGCCCGGCAATCTTGTGATAGGACTGAATTTGCATAGCTTCTACCACCATTTTGTTATTTTCAGATAAAATTATGTGTTGCTCTTGAATATCAATCTTCACTGTGTGTATTTTTGGCTTTTGTGTAACACTTGTAATTTTTAGACGCTTTTTTAAAGTTCTTGAATTTTTTTTTATTTTATTTATTGTTGTTTAGAACAAAACACTTGTTGTCTATTCTTTATTTGTATATTGTAATATTCTTGTATTTGTTATGAAATTCTTTTCGCGCAATTATTTACTGCTGAATTCAAGCGTTGAAAATTGTATAGCGTTTATTTTGACAATGCTTCAATTTTGAGTTTAATTTCACAATGAATAGCAATGCTCTTAAAGCGGTTGCTTTTATACTACAGCTCTCCAAATACATACGATTTCCATTGAATTTCACAAGAAATTTTTTTTAAAATAAGCTTTTTTCAAATTGGGGCTCTCTCCACTTTGTTTGGTTGGCAAGGTAGCCAGATTAATTGTTGTTATGGGAAAGAATTACATTTTAAAGTATTTCTCAATGGTATTCTTAAATTAGTTAAGTAAAAGTTATATAGTTTAAGCCGTCCAAAAACGTTTTGATATTTTTGCTCAGTTAACTGCGCAAACACCCTCATACATTACACAAACGCATTGTACAGTGCTAGACTTGAGCACTAAACTTGTGTAGTGTATGGTTGGTATTAGTAAACGCCAAACCAAAACTGGACGAAATTTTAAGTATAGTTAAGTATTAAGTACGTTTTTTTTCTACATATGATATTTTTGTTATGTGGTGTGCAATTTTATATTGTTATGAAAAAATTTTATGTATTAATAATAATGTTTTCGAAAGGTAACTAAAAGAGCTTTTTATAATTCGGGGACTTTTGGGGATTTTTGATTTAAAAATCGATGAACTAATTCTTATTTTTTCTGGCCACACTATAACCAAATATACTATTTCTCTCCCTCTTTCTCGTGCTCTTTCAAAATGGGGGGATTTTTATATTCTCCATTTACATTTTTTTTTTTCTGAATTCCCCATAATTAGTGTAAAAAATATTAATTTTGAGATACAAATTTAGCATGTACATTTTGTTGAAAAAACCATATAAATTTTTGTATGGCATTATTTTTCTTCTAAAAAATTGCTGGTAAAAAAACCCACATCTTTGTATTGGTTACTCTACTTATTCTGCGCTTCAGTTATAATTCTTTAACAAAAAAAAAAATATAAATTCATTGTTATTTGTTTAACAAATATAATTTTTATTTACTTTTATGGGTTTCTTCATTATAACAGTTGTAGTATATACATATGTATGTATGCTTGTATGAAAATGTCTGAATAGAAATTACTTATTCATTAACTGCGCTGGGAATTTTACCTGTGAATATGGGTAAATTTTAACGTTCTTATCTCTTGATATTAGAAAAGTTCAATTTGGTTTTTTCAGTTAGAAAATCTTTTGTCTCTTTTTGCTCTTCTCTCTCAAAAACTGGAAACATTAAAGTTTCAGACATAATGGTATAAGTAATGAATAACAACATTCTTATATGTGGGACAAAAAAAAAAACTAAATTCATGTTCGATCATGTCTGATATTACGATCGAAATTAAATATTTTTTGTTGATAACGTTTTGTGAAATAAGAGTGTTAATTATTTACAATTATATCTCGCATATACATAGCTAGACTTTTATCATACGACTATTAAATGTGATAAAAATACAGACTTATAGGTTAAAGCCATAAAAATGCAGTCATAACAAATTATCCAAAAATTATCTCTTTCAGAGAATAGATATCGTTAGA
>OY821521.1:102157110-102412110 GCA_963682025.1 Cordilura impudica
TATGATTGACATACTTTTGTGTTCCAGTTTTTCATCTTTCATGTAGTAAATAACTACTGTGAATATAGTTGCTTGGTCGTTATTGAAGTGGAATACTTGTATGGCATCCTGAAGAACATATTTATAGTTTTCTGCGAAATCATATGAAATAACGAATTCACCAGACTTCAAATGTATCTTCAAATCCTTGAAGAATGACCATTGGCTCTTTGACTAAAAAGTCATGGTTTCTCAAGTTTAGCAATCCTGTACACATTTCTTCCACAAAATCATCCACATTTAAAATGATTGTTTTCAATGTGCATATGTCTGAATACAAGAATCAAATTTGACCTCCTCTATATATTCTCGATCTAAAGAGTTGATTAAATTTTCTTTGATGAATGTGGTTTTCGGGCAATTGGTACATTCACCTAAGTGGCAAGAAGTTGTTGCATTAGGACACACAGTCAATTTAAGGCAATCGCGGTAATCGTGTAAATCTTCTGCCGAATCATCTGTTAAATACTCTAAGTTAATTTCCTTCAACATCAGTTTAACATTTTCATGGTAAATGCAAAAGCATACTGTGTGAGTTCCGCTGCTTTCTGCCAAAACGCAATGTTTTGGCCTCATTTGGGTTAATTTCGTGAAGCCAATTCTAACATCTTCGTGTTCAGATTGAAATGTTGCAAATAACTCTTTCAGGATACAGAAAACCATTCTGTTCTGTTATGTTGTGAAGGTATGTTACATACCTTCGGAAGGTTTACTTTGTCTAGTTTCTCAGTATAAGTTTTATTTGTAAGGTTTTAGACACAAATAGGAAAAAATTCAAAATAGTGCATTTGTGAAAAATTGAAAAACCGTTGTCTTGAGTTACCAAATATTTATTTGGATAGATATCCCACTCCCATCTCACTAAGCGACCAAAAAGCTCTTAAAGGAAAAATCCTAAGCTTTCTTATGAAAAAATAAAAAAAAAATGCCCTTTTTGGAAAAAAAGGCAAAAAATGCTTTAATTTAGCAAAAAAAAGTCAACAAAAAAAAATTTTTTTTTTTTAAGTATTTTTTTCCCGAAATACTGAAGAAATAGCTATCTAAACTATTTGGGAGAAAATTTTCTAAGAACAATAGATAATAAGTTACAAGGATGGGAAAAACACCTGTTTGGCCAAAATGTCAAATTTTGATCCCCTCTAACTCAGAGATATCTAGACCAATCTTGTTAAAAAATTGTGTCTAAACTACTATCCAATAGGACTAACCTTGGTGCAAATTTCATTCCGATCGGAAGACATGGGTTTCAAAAGTTGGTGCACTTGACATGAAATCCCCCATATATTTTTATATACAACCCATCATATATCTTTTGGCTAATTTAGTGACAGTCGCATTGTTCAGTTTAATTTTTACAACCATTAAAGCGAATATCAACAGTAATTTATTGTACTGAATACCGAAAAGGGATCAACTATTTCTATTTTTTAATAAAAACAAGTAAGAAAATTATAGTCGGTCTAGACCGACTATACGATACCCTATACCATGCGTTCAGAGACCCTATCTCTTATGCCCAACTAACTGGACATAGAAAATAGGCAAAAACCAAATTTGAGTGGGATTTTTATTAATTTTTTTGGCTGCAGATATGCAAAAGTTCATATCGGATGTTATATCTATATGGGACTAGGTCCAAAAATGGACCGATCCTGATCATGTTTGGTAAAGTCTCTTGTATTTTGCGAAAATATATACAAACAAAATCTGAGAAGAATCATTGCAATATTTTTGTTTTTTAATAGATTTAAGTGAAGATCGGGAAGCAGCTCTATATGGGGCCAAAGGGATCATTTTTCGACTACCCATTAATGGACGTAATGAACGCATATAAAACCCAATTTGGGTAAGATCTATATGACAATTTGGATCTTATGGCAATTTATGTCGATTTCATAGGGGTAATTTGTATGGGGGCTAGGTCTGACCATCGACCGATTCTCACCAATTTCAACAGCGTTCATCCCATAGCCGATAGAAGCTTATATACCAAATTTCATCAAAATATATTCATATTTGCGACCTGCAGCTTGATTACAAGGTTTACATGGACACACAGATGGACGGACGGACGGACGGACGGACATTGTTAAATCAACTCAAAAAGTGATTCTGATTCGATCGGTATAATTAAAGATGGGTCTAGGTCAAATATTTTTGGTTGTTACAAACAGCAGCACAAAGTCATTATACTCAAACCACATAGTGGTATAGGGTATAAACAAGTAAGAAAATTATAGTCGGTCTAGACCGACTATACGATACCCTATACCATGAGTTATCTCTTAGGCCCAACTAACTGGACATTGAAAATAAGCAAAAACCAAATTTGAGTGGGATTTTTATTAATTTTTTTGGCTGCAGATATGAAAAAGTTCATATCGGATGCTATATCTATAAAGGGACTAGGTCCAAAAATGGGCCGATCCTGATCATGTTTGGTAAAGTCTCTTGTATTTTGCAAAAATATATACAAACAAAATTTGAGAAGAATCGGTGCAATATTTTTGTTTTTTAATAGATTTAAGTGAAGATTGGGAAGCAGCTCTATATGGGGTCAAAGGGATCATTTTTGGACTACTCATTAGTGGATGTAATGAACGCATACAAACCCAATTTGAGTAAGATCTATATGACAATTTGGATCTTATGGAAATTTATGTCGATTTCATATGGGTAATTTGTATGGGGGCTAGGTCTGAACATGGACCGATTCTCACCAGTTTCAATAGCGTTCATCCCATGGCCGATAAAAGCTTATATACCAAATTTCATTAAAATATATTCATATTTGCGACCTGCAGTTTGATTACAAGCTTTACATGGACACACAGACGGACGGACGGACGGACATTGTTAAATCAACTCAGAAAGTGATTCTGATTCGATCGGTATAATTACAGATGGGTGTAGGTCAAATATTTTTGGTTGTTACAAACAGCAGCACAAAGTCATTATACCCAAACCACATAGTGGTATAGGGTATAAAAATCGTCTTAAATGGATATAGAAAATAATCTTCAAACAAATTTTAGTAGAATCATTATGAATATATATGTGTTTCTTCGATTTCGATTTTGCCAGATTTTTCCACTTTATTTAAATGTAAATTTTTGTGGACAAAACCCATATTTTTTATAGTTTTGCCCATCTCACTGCCATTACATTTCTACATACTGAAAACATATTCATTGTGGCTAGCGGATTTATTATCAACCGAAATACGGTGATGTTAATAGTCGAATTTCGGATTGACTAAGATTAGAATTCCCTTGGGGTAACTAACAGTGAATATTTTGTCATAATTGAAATTGTAAATTGCCATTAGATTTAGGTTGATGCAATCAGAAAAGCAATTTTAGAAGAATTCGGTTGGCAAATTTTATTTCTGTGTGTACAAGTATTTTGAACAGTTTTGAAAATTTTTTTTAAATTTTAAATTCCGATACAAAATTTAATATCGAGTGCTGAAGCTTGTCGTGATGGTTTTATATAGAGTTTGAGCTGATAATTGTAACTACCAGAAATAGTATACCTTTCTACTCAGCATCCATGCGTCCACGTTATCCTCGTAATGCAATTAATGAAATTTGTTATATCTGTGGTTTTCTAGAATAACCGCGTATGTCATAAAATCAAAATGTTCAGGGGAGCCAAAAAACGTTATATTTTAAATTATGGGCTCGATATAAAGTTTTTAGAGCTTTTTATTTAACAGTCCTGTAGATATGGGCAATAAATACTTTATATAAAATTTTGATTCAAAAATCTTCAGAGGAATAGATCCTAGAGAAGGACAAAAAAAAACAATATGTAAATAACACTTAAAGTGTGTGCAGATAAAACAACTTATGTCGACAAACGTCGTTTTCTTTGAAAAAGAGAACTACCAATGCAACCACCCATGTAGACATAAGTTGTTATTGCTTGAAAAATAGATTTTTTTGTTCGTCAACAAAAAGTTAACGGGACTTAGGGTGAGAATATAACAACGTATCAATAATAATAGTGACAACAAATAACAGAAATAAACACAACAGTTTTTATAAGTGGTTATATACTGAAAAATAATCCAAAATTATTTTGAATTTTTTTTCATTAATAACAACGTATGTCGCTATGTGTCGTTTTCTGAGAAAATAATATGTCAGCGATTACGCGTATGTCAACATACATTGATAGTGCTGCAAATTAATTTAATAAATATTTAAGTTACGTCGTTATTTAAAAAAAAACTCAGAAATGGTCAATATTTTTTTTTTTAAATTTACAACATGTAAAGACCGTTAAACATTAATATATTTGGCATCGTTAATTCAAAACTGACAACAATGGACATACGCGGTAGTTCCAGAAAACCACAAATATAAGCTTTTGTTGGCCAAAGAGCGATCGTAAATGAAGTTAGTGACCTAGCTCGCATACAAATTACACCGATAATTGTTGTAAGATCATTAATTATTATTACTCCAAAGATAAACCAAGCAGTCTTAATTCTAATATAAAGCGACTTTCCGATCAACACTTAAATCTTTGGTTTATTTATGTCTTTGAGAGAAATAAATATGGCCATGATAGGAGTTGGATCTCGAAACTCTGGTATAAGAAATCTTATAGTCGGTATATACCTTATATGCTTAACCCAAAGTGACACTCTTCAAATAAGTTACTATTCATACATTTCTACGATATCTGGCTAAAATCTTTGTAAAAATAAACATTTTTAATATACAACTGCTAGGTGAATATAAGACTCTTACGATGCGATTTGGTTTCATTCAACTGCTGCGTTTGATCAAAGAAAGAAAATCCATGAAATCAGTTTAAAAAAAATACAATATTAATATTCATTTTTTTAAGTTTTTGATAATTAACTTTTCTAAGTACAATTCAAAACAAATACTGGACTATTTTCCCCCACACTTTGCAAATAATAATGATTTTTTCTCTTCGAGGGTATGCAGTTACGACCCTCGCATAAAACAAATTTGGTTAAAAGAAAGTTTTGTCATCATTGGTAAAGAGTAAAATCATACTTTTTCTGAACTTCCGGCTTATTACTTTGAAAAAATAATAAAATAGAAAATAACACAACACAAAGAAATAAGATTTTATTCTTCATACAATTTGCAGTATTCAAGTATAAATTGTAATGCAAGAAGGTACAACTATGTATCATTTGTATCATGCCAACTATTCTTACAAAAAAAAAGAAGAAAAAAAGAAAACAAATACAATAAAAGTATATGTGCATTATTCTACAGCACGCGATCTTTGCAATTACATAGATTATTATTATAATAACAGTTTCTAACATGCATAATACGAGTACACAACTGGAGTGAAGTGTGTTAAGATATAACAATAACACAAACAAAAAAAAAAAAACATTAAATTGATGTGAATCTAAAAGATCAAAATATGTTTCACCTACTAAATTAACAAGTATGTTTTTTCAGCCAATAGAAATTTATTTACGATATCAAAAAAAAAATCAAAAAATATTAACACATTCACTAAAGACTTGAGTTTAATGGCTTACGTTTTCAAAAATTATGAAAGTTGTTCGTTACTATGGCATGAAAGTTGTAATTCGAAATAAATTGCTCATTTGAATGGATAATACATATATTTGACCTAACATTTAAAGTAAAGCATTCCCAGTACAAATTATTTATTAAATTTAATAATACAAAATATTATTTATTACCTTTTCAATTTTATATCTAAAATTCTAGTACTATTATGTAAAAATTTCATGTTAGAGAATATGAAATCATAGCTGAAAAACTGGTACAGCTAAATAAATAAGAATTACAAACATTTAATTTAAAATATATTTTTTGTTACTATTTATTACTATCTAAACAACCAATTAGTTTCATCATTTATTCTGCAAATCGATTTAAGAAAAAAAAAATAGCCAATCATTTATTTATGCGTTCATTCATTCATTTATTCTGTTAATTTGTTAAGATTTGTTGGATTTATTGCCATTTAAATCTTAGTTTTACGTTAATAATTGAAAACTGTAAAAATATGAGCAACACTATTTCCTAACTATTCTTAATAAGAAAACGGCCCACTTTCCAATACTGGTTCATGTGCACTGCAGTGACTACGTAGATAAGAATTACTAAAAAGAAAGCATTTAATTTTCAAACTAAACAATCAGCAACACTCGTAGTTGTTGATCTCAAATGAAATCTTTCAATTTACAAAAATCCTCAAAATACAGACATAAAATACAGTTGTGTAAAATATTTTGACAAATATTGCCTAAGCTCGTTGGCAATATATCCGCTGTTATGGCCAAAATAAAATTGTAAATCCAAAGTCCACGATTTAGAAAAAGAAGAAGAAGAAGTAGACACTAAAAACTACACAATGATTGATTATATTGCCATTGGCAACAGGCAATAAGAAAAGGAACGGCAATAGCAAAAATATGGATGCCAACTGCATTTCAAACGAAATAAAATTTTGAAGTACACTTAAGGAAATACTCGTATTAAATAATTTATTTAATAATCATATACACTTGAAGTTGGACTTTTTTACATGTTACAGTTAAATTCAAAAATCGTCCTAAAAAATATTTTAGTGCAAATATTTAGAGATTTTTTTTTCTTAGAAACCTGAAAAAATCTATTTGCTTTTGGTACATTAACAAAAAGAACAATCAAGAAAATTATAGACGGCTTAGAACAGGGATCGGGGACATGAAGCTCCAGAGCATGTGGCTTTTTAACTGAAAATTTGTGGCTCCTATTCTATATAAAGGGTGATTTTTTAGCTATTATCTTTTTGGCAACACTGGTTTAAACAGCTGACGCACGTTTCGTGTTTTGTTTCATTGTCAAACGTCTTCCGTTTGGTCTATAATTTAACCATGAATCGTCTTACAAACGAACAACGCTTGCAAGTTATTGAATTTTATTATCAAAATGCGTGCTCTGTTAAGAAAGTTCATCGCGCGCTTCTTCCATTTTGTGGTGACTAACGCTACCAATGCATCCAGAAAAAGTCACAATTTGGTGCGGTTTATGGGCTTGTGGCATCATTGGACCATACTTCTTCAAAGATAATGCGAATCGTAACGTAACTGTGAATGGTGAGCGCTACCGAGAGATGATATGAAACTTTTTTTTACCCAAAATGCAAGAGCTTGACCTGCATGACATGTGGATTCAACAAGACGGTGCCACATGCCACACAGCATGTGCAACAATGGACTTATTGAGAGGTGAGTTCGGTGAACATTTTATTTCACGTTCGGGACCGGTCAATTGGCCGCCTAGATCCTGCGATTTAACGCCTTTAGACTATTTTTTGTGGGGATATGTTAAAGCTCATGTCTATACAGACAATCCCGCTTCAATTGACGCAATGGAAGACAACATTGAAGCATTTCTTCGTGAGATACCGGCCGAAATGTTGGAGAGAGTATGCCAAAATTGGACTAAGCGGATGGACCATTTGAGGCGCAGTCACGGTCAACATTTGCATGTTATAATCTTCAAAAATTAAATTATATGGACTGTGCTATCGATTCAAATAAAGATTTCATGCATTTTTCTGAATTTTATGTGTTTTTTTTTGGAAAACTTTCCTATAGCTCTTAAAAAATCACCCTCTATATAAAAAATTTAAGTTTATTTATTTTAAATTCTTATTCCCAAAAATGACATATTTTTTTTAATGGAAACTACAGCTATTCAAATTGTTATAAAATTTTGATTTGACACGGTACTTAAGTCGAGAAAAACTTTAAACTAACACATTTTGAAAATTCAAATTTGTACAGTTTCAGTTGGCTTTTTTCAGATTTACATACCGATATAAATATGTGTATGTCGTAATGTACATTTTCATACTTATACAATATTAGTTATGTACATTAACAATGCACACAGTTTTTTCAAAATATCGAGTGGAAAGTTTGTGAAAAATGAAACTAAATTTCGAACAAGTTTTTTCGCTCTCTATTTCAGTATAAATTTAAAATATTGTTTGTTTTCTGAAAACATTAAATTGATAAAAAAAAAGAAAGATAGCTGAGGAGAATAGAAATTTTAGTTCAATGTGAGGCGACAAATTCGCGTTTGTGTAATTTGTAATTTAGGACATCAAAACTATAAATCCAGCAGTATCGAGTGACACTTCCAATGAAAACATTCCGATTTCAATGATAAGTATACAGATGGCTATAATTTATAAGAAGCTGTTGAAGAATTAAAAAAAAAACAGAGTCAACCAAATTTTTTTTTTTTAAGTTGAAAAAAGTCTTAATCTCATACAACAGAATCAAGTTTTGGATTATCCTTGGGAATTCAAAAGCTTCAAAGCTCATTACAGATGTGGAATTTGTAAAAAACTATTGGCACAAAAAATTTATGAAATTTCTTGCAAAGATTTTAAGAATAAGGATTAAGATAGCTTAAAAATGTTAAAGATATGCCGATCTCAGCTAGAACGATCAAAGAACGGGTCATAATTCTTCTTACAGAACTACTGATATTAATTCCGCTATATTTATATCTCTTGCTTTGGTTGAATCTACTGGTATCACCGATATTGTGTGTTTGGAAGAAATAATTATTTTCTTGAGCACTACAAAAAAAAAAAAACTAACACTTCTCACTAAACCTACATGGCTTCAAAACTATTATTTTTTATTTAATATGGCCGAACATTTTAATAATTTAAGTTTAAGATTGCAACGAATAGGAAATATAGCCCTATAGTTATTAGAATAAATTATTAGCTTTGTGTATGCTATTGCCTACTACAAACAGCTGTATAACCTGTCATGCAGAATATAGGTAAGTAAATTTTTGAAACAAATATGTCAATGTTTTTACTTTATTTCAAAGAAAAACATTTGATCTTGAGCCTGAAAAAAATTTCAAACTCTATCTTAAAGAGATCAAAAACAGTATTTTTAAATTTGTATAAATATAAAATAACAAACGGAGAATTTTTTATTTTGAAAGTTTAAACAGTTACTGGATATCGCTAAATTTAAAGGTAACTTCTGTAAAATATTCACTGATATGAAGAACTTTTCTCCTCAATGAATTCTATTCAAAATATATACAGAAGTAGGCTTAGTGATGACAAGTTATTACTTTAAGTGCAATGGGCTGAAACATTAAAAAACAAAATTAAAATTTGAAATGAGTGGAAAAATCAATAAATTGAAAGCAAGGAAACCAAAAAAAAAAGCAAGTTACGAGTATTAAGAAGAAAAGAGTATTAAAAATCTGTGTGTAACTTTTCCTCCTACCACAGATAATTTAATATTTAAATATTCTAGTCTATATATTGCTGACAACGGTAGGAGTTTATTATATCTACTTTAACAAACAATCCTTTGATTGTCAATTGCGGCTCTTAATTCTTTCAATGTCATCGGTTTTCTGGTGAAGGCTTTATTTTGAAGGTATTCCAACAACTAAATTCGATTGGAGTCATATCTGGGGAACGGCCACGGATCTTTATAGTACTTCCCAGTTCAAGCCATCCGTTTGGAAGATTCTCAAGATATCCTAGCTAGCCATCCTCATCATTAGCCATCTCCACTATAGTAATCCCTTGATAAAAAAGTAGCTTTTATAGTTCTTTTGATGACAACGAATTTGGAAGGCGTAATGAATAACTTTCTTTACTTAAGACATAATTTTAAAATTATTAAAAACTTATAAACTCTAAATTCTTGATTTGAAAAGTTTACTTAGTAATATATTTTTTCGATAATCTTACTTTATATTACAAATTCTTGTTAAAGGAACACGTGCTCCTTTTTGATAGTTTAACATTTTACGCTCTTCGTCTGAGTTAGTTATAAAAAAAATCATATGAGTCCGATCACAGGGGAGATATGTAAACATCTAGTAATTAGAGATTTTTTATGGTACCTTTTTAAAATCAAACAGAAAGCATCACCTATGTATCACTTAAAGCAATCAACTGCAGGGGCTCTGCTAATATAAAAATATTTATTATTATTTGTTATTTCATATTATTTGTTATTTATTTATATTATTTGTTAATTTTTCATTTCTCGTTTTTCAATTCCCTTTTTTCATTTTTCGTTTTTCATTTTTATTTTTTCATATTTCATTTTTAATTTTTTATTTTTAATTTTTTATTTTTAATTTTCTTTTTTTTAATTTTTTATTTTTCATTTTTCTTTTTTTATTTTTTATTTTTATTTTTTATTTTTCATTTTTTATTTTTCGTTTTTCGTTCTTCATTTTTATCTTTCATTTTTTATTTTTCATTTTTCATTTTTAATTGTTTATTTTTAATTTTTAATTTTTTATTTTTAATTTTTAATTTTTTTTTAATTTTTAATTTTTTATTATTCATTTTTTATTTTTCATTTTTAATTTTTAATTTTTCGGTTTTCGTTTTTCATTTTTTATTTCTCATATTCCTTTTTTATTTTTTATTTTTTTATTTTTCATTTTTCATTTCTGTTTTTTATTTTTTATATTAATTTTTTATTTTTCATTTTTCATTTTTCATTTTTTACTTTTTATTTTTCATTTTTAATTTTCAGTTTTTAATTTTTCAGTTTTTATTTTTTTTTAATTTTTCATTTTTAATTTTTCATTTCTTAATTTTAATTTTTCGGTTTTCGTTTTTCATTTTTTATTTTTTATTTCTCATTTTCATTTTTAATTTTTATTTTTCATTTTTTATTTTTCATTTTTCATATTTTATTTTTTATTTTTAATTTTTTATTTTTAATTTTTTTTATTTTTAATTTTTCATTTTCAAACTGGTTATTACATATCATAATTTTTTCAACAATACAATCATAAATCACACCGATGTTGTCTTACGCGTTACATTCTACGCTGTTTTTGTAATTGTAATGTGAAATAGAAATTTTCCCCCTGCGCTTATAGATGTTTACACATCAAAAATCTAATAATAATTTTTACTAACTGTTTTGATATTTTTCAAGTAATGTAATCTCTCAGTCATATTTTGCATCTTACTTTTTTAACTTGTTTAATTATTTAATTATTTAATTATTTAAAAACTTCTATCGACTTGCGGGAAGTATTTTCTGCGTGTACATTTCCTAAAATTATTAAGCTACTGTAAATTTAAGTGAAAAAGAAACATTTTTTTAAAATTGCAAAAAAAGAGAATATTCTGCCATTTTATTTTTCCAATTTACACTTTAGAGGTAAAAGTTTTATCTATTTTTAACTGATATTTTAAATTAATTGCAGTAGTACATACTACTATATGCATGTTAAAGTTGCATGAATACGATTACCGCCTAAGGTTACTTACATTCACAAAAAAGTAGTTTTCAGATCACTTCTTTTGATCTTTAAGTAAAAACTCTTAGATATTTTTCTATCATAACAGTCAATCATCTGTTAAATTTCAAAGTTGTATTACAACATAATGAAGCAATTAAATGATCATTTTATATTTTTGCAAAAAATATTAAATAAATATAACTGCAATGAATACTGTAAAGGATATATGTTGTATTGTATTGTAGCATGATTATTGCAAATTCTAAATTGAAAACAGTCACGCATATTTTAATAAAGATTTGAAAGTAACTAACCATTCGTATTGTGAAAAACTTTTAGAAACAACTTTTTTTTAGAAACTCAAAAACGGTTATAGGATTTGAGATTTTCCTCCAAGCCATATCTATAATATTAATAGGCTAGGCGATTTTTGTTACTGACGTTTTGTTCTACCGTTTTATCTCGATTTTGACCAGTCGTATATTATTTGAAAGATATACGGGTATCTTTTTAGCTGTTCACCAGATTTACAGATTTTAAAATTTTTTCCTTTATTTTGAGAAAATTGCATTTAAAGTTGCTACTAACACATACATAAAAATATACATATGCTATGTATGTATTTATTAAATTTGTTAATGTGTTTGTTAGTGAGTTTGTTATCTCCATTCACAATAATAAACCAAAAAAGTTTTGGTTTGTGAATTGGCTAAGTTGAGAAATAAAGTTGCCTAGAAATTGCACTCGAATTTCGAGCGCTGGAATCTGCTAGTTATGCATTACTACACCTGTAACTTTGTAAAATAAAACTTTTATGTACCACCGTAAAACTCACAATTAAAAATTACCTGGTTTTCAAAATATGTTCCTTAGCAGTTTGAATTAAAATAACTTTACAGTTTGCTCTAATCATTCATTCCTACTTAAAAATACACACATCAATGATTTAACATAGAAATATTGTGATATAAACATCCGCCGGAGATAGAAATAATAATTTAAAAGTTATTCGCAACTAACTGATTGATACCTTGAAGTATTGTTCTACTTATGGTGTGAGAATTTTATACATGTTTTGCATAGTCGCCACATCCATACATGAACTGTAGTTAACTATATGAGAACTTTTAAAAATCGATCGTATTAGAAATGTTGAGAGTTTTTCCCCAGAAGGCAAAAAAGTTGCTAATTTGATTTTTTATTTATTTAATGAATTTCAGCAGAAATATCTGTTCGAGTCTTAAAAGTAAAATGTTGAACTATAGATGTATGTTAGCTGAACATTTATGTTAACATTACCTTTAATTTAAATGTTCTTTAGTATAGATAACGACTGTAATATCTGCAATATTTAACAGCAGAACAAAAGCGGTCACTCTTAAATAATCTATTTTGTTTTTGTTTTGGTGTATGTTATGTAGGTATCTGAAACTACATATTTAAAAGAAATGATTTATGTTGACAACCACAATACTATTTAAGATGTCCTGTGACAGCTTCTTGTTATATTTATTGTTGATGATCGGAATTTTTCGCCACATCCAAAATCCCATATTTTTTCTGAGTTATTTATACTTCAAGGCAAATTCGTGCCACTTAAGCGATAGCATTTGAAACAAATGTATAATATTTCTGGATATACACCATGAAGATTTAAATATTTTGCACTTATTTCCAAATCTCGAAGAATGATGAATTTACCAAAAAGAAATCAATGCAACCAGAGAAACATATCGCGCCATATGTTGCAAATAATCAAAATTTTATAGGAGAAGCTTGTTTGTGTACCCTCTCTGGTCAAGGGTATAATGAGTTTGTGCTGATGTTTGTAACTTCCAAAAATACTTGACTTGGACACATTTTTTATTATACGTATCGATTCGGAACTATTTTCTGAGTCTATATAGCGATGTTCGTCCTTCTTCCTGTCTGTCTGTCCGTCCTTGTGATGAAATTACAGGTCAGAAAGATACAAGTACTTAATCTTACGATGACCATTTGACAATCGCTATTGAAATTGGTAAAAATCAGTGTATGTTCAGACGTAGTACCCATACAAATGACCTACATGAGATCGACAAAAATTGCCTTAAAATCCTGATCATCATATAAATCTCGATTAAATGTTGCTTCTATTGTATATTATATCCGTAAATTAATGTTCAAAAATATAACCTGTATGACATTCATTGTCCCCATATAAAACTCCTTCCCCATATTTTTTTAAATCTATGAAAAAAAAATTCTTAAATTTCGATTATATGAATGCTAACGATAGGTCCATTGTTTGACCTAGATCCCATATAAAGGTACCATCTACTAGTAACTTTTTCGCAAAATTTGGCAATGCTTATTTTCTATATCCAATTAATGGAACCTAATTACCTTTCATTAAACTCGTGGTAAATAATATCGTATTGTCGACCTAGAACGACTACAATTTTCTTAGCTGTTATACCCTCCACCACCATATTTTACTGATCGACTGAGAGTCACTTCTAGAGTCGATTTAGAGATGTTCGTCCGTCCGTTCTTCTGGCCGGCTGTCTGCATACATACTAATCAAACTATAATTCGCAAATACGAATATGTTTTAATGAAATCAATCAAGAAACAGAAATGGCGCATCGATTTTTTAGAATTTGCTATAGATGTACATGTTTTTGAGAACAAGAAAAACACTTTACTAAATATGGTAATGAAATTTTTCATATCTGAACACGACAAATTAAGGGAAATATCATTAAAATTTGATTCATGCTGATTTTCTATATCTTCCGCAAAGTTAAATACAAGACGCTCTCTCGAAATGCTTGATATATGGTGTCGGATATCTTAGCTTTATCTTTACTTAGAATGTGTACTTTTGTCGAAATTAGTGCCCTTTTCCACAGGCAAATTTTACACAAACTTTAGTTTCGAAACCCTTTAGTTTGCAGTCAAGAAGGTGAAGGGAAGAGAAATGGAAAATTTCGCGTACGGAGTTTACCGTGTTCGAAATTTTTTTGCATTATGGTTTGCTTCACATTCGTTGTAGTCAGTTACACTTTTAAAACAATTTAAACTTTATAAACATTCAGTGTGATAAATAACAATTGAAAATACAAAATGAAAGCAAAAAATTTCCTTAACTAATTTACCAGCCTTGTCCATTATATAAATCTTTTGTTTTCCCTTTTTAAAAACTGTTAAACAAGCGAAACAACTGTTGACGTCTGTTCTTATTCCTACATACAGAAAACAGATTCGTTGTGGCAACCTAATTTGTTGCCAACCGAATTTTGGTAGTCATACGTACTATCACATTATTCTGTTGTGATTACTGAATTGTTTTATCCAAAAGACTGTAGATTCAGTTGTGTAAATTGTATAATTTAGTTGATGTTATGGAATCTAGATTTTATTTATTGATTGTCCCAACCTTTTATTATGTTAGCCTATTTAATAAGTGCAGTAGATGCAGTATATAAGTATAAAGACACTAAAAATGATTTTATTTGTAAAATATTTTCAAATCTAAAAATAAAAAATGTATAACATGATAAAAAACACTTATGTTATTTTACATATTGATGTTTCTTTTAACTAACATTTCACGGATCTAGAAAAAATATCCTTCACAGTGTGGTAATTGTTGTTGTTTTTCTTTATCAATGTTTCCTTCTAGACACTATTTTTTATTTTTGAATATGTTTTGTAACATAATAATTCATTGAAACCATAGAAAGCCTCAACTCACAAAAAACTACACCAACTTATTATATGGCGAGTTCCAAACTTGCTTCCTAAGTTTACCTATAGACTTTTGAGCAATCTTCTTGGGTGTCGAATAGGTGCCGCCTTTATACGGCAGCCTTTTCAGGTTTCTTTTCAGCATCGTTGACAATATTTTACATTGGCTCTTGAAAGACTTGGCAGAGTACACTATAGTAGGAACAGGTGACTTTGATTTGATGTTTCGACAAACCATTGCTTTCGCGAGGACGAGGATATATTGTAGCATATATTTTTCGCAAAGAAAAAATTCTAAATGAGTAAATCTTGTTGAAATAATTGTTACACAAATATTAAAAATTATTTACATACCGAGTCATATGGTTTGCATTAATGTACTTTATGTACGAGCATTAAAACTTTAAATAACTTTCAACAAAATTGAAGATGTGCCATTTTACTTTAAGTTTTATTTTATTTCCCAAAAATGACAATTTTAGCTTTATTTTTCCAAAATAACAAATAAATTAAAAACTCGGTTGGAAGAATCATTTCACTATATCTTTTCAATAATTACAACAGAATTCGATTCATTATTTCTGTTAAAATACCAAAATATGATATTTTTTCACTATAGCCGAAAAAATATTCTAAATACAAAATTGACTTTATCATATTAATAATGACACACAGAAAAATAATTCACCAACCGAATTGCTCTAAAACTTAACAACTGAATTTTCGATTGTATTAGCAGAAATATTATAGCAACTAGCTATTTTCTATTGTGATAAAATATTTACTGTTGAGACAATAGAATAGCAATTGCAAGCAACTCAAAATTCGGCTATTAACTTCATCGCAATTCGGTTGACAACATATTTGGTAGCCACAACGAATCTGTTTTCTGTGTGCAACAATTTATAACAATATCTGTTAACACGTTTTATGTTTATATTATGTTGTTATAACACAATTACTTGTTGCAATCCCCAATATTTCTGACTGTAATAATTTTTACCCATTTTAATATAGTTGCCTTAATTAAGTTATAATAATTTTTTTTATAAAAACTTTTATTGGTAAAAAGAACTAAATTTGCTTTTGTAGATACTTTCATTTTGTAAAATATAAGATAATAATGTTGTAAGCGAAGAAAATCTATCGCATTTGGAAATATTTAAAAATTTCAGCAACAATTTGTATTACCTAAGTAAATTCTTGTTGTGGCAACCAAATGCCAACCATTTCTTTTTCTTTGTTTATTCTTCAAACCAAAAGTTTCGAAACAAGAATTTGTCTTTGGAAAAGGGGGACTTACTTAATTTTTAATTCATAACGGTATTATCAAAAGATATAAAATTTTGAGTGATAACAACATTTGTAACTAGCAGAGTCGGTTTAGGTTTGTCCTTCTGTCCATCTGGTTGTATGCCCGTATTTGCATTGAATGCCTTCTGTATGTCATACTAAGAGTTTTGGATACAAGTTGGTAAGAATCGGCGTATATTCAGACCGCCAGTATAAATTTCCTCCTGACTGGTACATAAATTAGCCTTATACCTTAGATGGCTCAACTTACACCACTGGAAAATTTGAATTTTTTTTATCGTTTACCGGGTTCGATCCAATTTTTCTAAATAAGAGTATAAACAAAAATATTTTTTTGCAGTATGAAAAAATTCTTGGGAAATATATATCCAATTGATCTTCAATGGTCTTTCTTTGTGAACAAGAAGTCTGCTTTAATCAAAGCAAGTAGAGTGAACTTTGTTTCAATTTCTGTGTAAATAACAATATTTTTGTTATTTATTATCGAAAATCAAAAATCAAATTCTATCGTCATCTTTTTTTTCGACTTATTCGACTTAGGAGTGCCAGTTTCATGTAATGTATAATAGAGCGTTTACATATATTCAAAATCTAGTTGATTTTACTTTAAATCTATTTCAAAATCTATACCGTTTACTTCTAACTTTTTTGACATTTTGTGAGATTTTGTTTCCATAACAATAAACAGCTGATTAAAATAAAACATATATAAACTAGAAATACCAAAAATAAACAAAACAATAAGAAAATTTTAATATGGAAAATTCTAAAAAGGAACAGATTTTATTATTATATTATGCATCAAGAATGAAAAAAGCATAAGCTAATATAAAAATTTTGCGAAAAAACATCAGCATTTGTTAAATGTATTATTTGAACAACAAAAACGAATGCATTTTCCATAATAAATACATAGCAGATTGGAATGGGCACATACACAAAGTATAAAAAGTTATAACTTTTCAATTACTAAATACTTTTTTTTATTATAAATTCGCCACTATTATTAATAATTGATATTTTTTTCAACTTGTTTGCTTTTTTTTTTTAAATGTCAATTGTTCAGTCACTACGTTGTAATTTTCTACTACAATATTAAAAATATACAGTAGTATCATTTGGTAGTGCCCAAGTTTGACAAGATTTTGTGGGAAATCTAGTAAAAATGAGCTAGATTGTGCTCGAAATCTCTTACATACTAGATTATGCTTAGATGCAAATGCACTAAAGGACAAAATATCCAGAGGTAATTTTCTTTAGTTTGTCTTTTAAACTGTAACTTAGAGAACATTTTTTTGATTTTCTTATATTTTTCAAGTCAATGAAAAAAATAAAAAAAGTCTAGTAAGTCTAGACCGACCAAAGGTACCCTATACCATGTGTTTAGAGACCCTATCTCTTAGGTCAAACAAATTATATATAGAAAATAAGCATAAACCAAATTTTTTTTGACTCGGATATGAAAAAGTTGATAATCTCATAGTTCTATATCATTCGAGAAACCGTTTTTCAAAAGTTATGAAAAATCATACGTTTTTAATTTTCTTCTTCTACAAACCTCTGAATTAATTTGTATAATAGAAAAGCTATAGATGGAAATAAATTTAGAAAAAACTTGTTTGAAAATATAACAAAACAATTAAGATTTGACATATGTATGTACTTGATGTACATTGGTTGTCAAAGGTGATATATATAGTGTTTAAGTACAATTTAATATTTTCTTTGTACTTTTCCGCTTTTGAGTCGATTAGCCATTTTTGGGTTAATTCTGGGTTAAAATCTATGAAACTCCTTTTTTTATACATCGTTGAAAGGAGTGTTTACATAGATTTTAACTAGTAAAACCGTTAACGGTACTTATATTGTTCGCAACCTTCTCTATTTTTTTTTTTTACTTATAAATCAATCGTTTTGGTACCTTCGTATAATTCGTATTACATTGAGAACATCACTTGCGAATTGTTACAGGTAATTTATCCTAATAAAATAAAATAAGAGATTTTATTTTCTCTCCTTACAAAACCTTAAATTATATTGTGTTTTATTTTTATATTTTTTGCTACATACGCAAACATATAGAAATATTGTCATTGTCGGACCTTTTTGGGATGAGATCCTCATATTAAATTTAGTCTTGATTGATTCTAATATTCTTAATACTAAAATCAAACTTTTTTGAAAATCTTCAACCTCAAAAAGGCGGGAAACTGAGACCTTCTTCTGCTTTTTAATTTATTTCAATATTAAGTCACCATTTGGTCTGAAAACTTTTATTGAGCATGTACACAAAACCATTCTAACATTTAAACTTATGAGTTTACCATTATTATAATACCAAATAAATAGCAATTGATAGGATTGAATTGATTTGTGTATTGGATATCTTTCTAATTATGATAATTATGATATGATTCTTAGTTCTAGTTGCGATAATCTTTTTTTGTTTTTGATATGAAGAAAAAAACTTTGGCATACATTTAATTATATAACTAACTATGTGTAGTAAAATTCTGAAAGCTTTTAACTAACATTAGCACTTGCATGTTGCATGTTGCTTATCGTTCCTAATAAATTATAATACTTAAAAATGGTGTCAGATGATTATTTTCACATCTGTTTCCTAGGCCTGTTTATCAAATGAATTTAATGGGGAAGCATTCACATTTATAAATTTTTTTTAAACAACTATAAAACTCCATTCCGTTCATGCGTGACTGATTTTATTTCACAGAGCTATTCCGTTTGAATTTTGTTTATCTATCATTTGCATTTATTGTTGCCGACATTAACATTAAGAGCAATTCTTCATAACTTCATATGAGACTGATGTACAATTTAAGTCAACAATGTACTTATAATGTTAGGTTGATATCTAGAAATGATAATTTCTATTGATTAAATAAGTATTTTTAAAAGCAAAAAAAAATAAATTTCTTGTTAAAATGATTATTGTAAACATTATTTTTACAAGAATCAAACAAGATTATATTATTTTAATTGCAAAGCAGTTAAATAAATGTGTAGAAACACCCTCGTTTTAAACTTGATTTGAAACCCACACTCCAATTCAATCAATTGAATGCATATTAATAATTAGTTTTACTTAATTCAACTGTTCTTTTTTCCATTGCTTCAATTAAGGGTATTCACTAACTGTGAAGTAGGTAAACAATTTAATAGCTATAGCTTATAGACACAGAACGAATAACGATAATCTTATGAATGTCTCATATTAATGTCAAAAGTACATAAATCTTTATTTATGTGGAGGTGGTTTCATTTCAGCTTGTCTGCATAAACAAATAAATTTTTTAAACAGTTTTCATCCACTAAATTACAATATAAGCATTATTGGTAAATAAATTATATTTGCTTTAACTAAAAGCTGTTAGATTTAAATAATTCAAATTTCAAAACAAAACTGTTCGGGGGTTAATTTTAATATTAGATAGAAATATATTTTTGTTACTATCATACTCTTTCAAACTAGTACATATCTTTGTTGCTCCTAGCTAACAACTAACAAGAACAATTAAATCTTTAGTTATATAATTACATAAATTGGCAAAATTAATATTTGTGATATAATATAAAACTAAAGGTATCATGAATTTTTAACAATTGAGTGATTTATTTTACTTTCTTCTTTTTGTAGCTATATGCAATTCAATTTACATGCTTTTATCAAATTTGATGAGATAGAAGAAATTCCACATTAATTTTTTAATAATTTTTATTTACGAATATAAAATATAGAAATCATTAACAAATGTTAACGGCATAAGAATTCGTTTAGCATAACAATGGTAACTTAAGGGGTTTGTTTAAATATTCCTGTGTTACTTTTAAATGAAGTTTCAGGTCAATAACCAGGTTATTTAGTCATTCGAGTTTTATACATTTTTAAGTTTAAGTGTTCCCAAGACAAAATATTTACTTTGGAAAATTTAATCTTAATGGTCAGACAAAGTTACAAACAGAAAGAATTATTATGATGTATATAAAATTTAACGTTAAATAAACTTAAAATATGTGTGTTAACTTTAACAACAAATACTAAAAACTTATGAAAAGATAATGAAGACAAAACAAACGACTTAAGACACGAACTTGTGGAAATATTCGTTAGAATATTTAGTTTTGTTGTTGTTACCACTTTTGCCAACTACAGCTAATTTATATTTTAACAAAAAAAAAATGTTAATTTTGTTATACAATACTTTATTTCTCCTAAAAGAGAACTTTAGAAATCTTAAAAACTTTGTTAATAAAATATGTAGATTAACATTTACATATATATGTCTATACATTAATACATATTACTCTGTGTGATAATGTTTTGTTTTACCATATCTTTGTTATACCTTAATGACGCCTTAATATATCTTCAATAAATATTAAAATGAAATAAAAAAATAAACATTATGAAAATTTCATACTTTATTTAGTGTTTACGCCCTTTAAAATAATTAAGAATATGCCAAATTTACAAAATAATTTGTCACAAATAATAAAAGATACAGTTTAGAAAAAAAAAAGTTTAGTTAACGGTTATTTTATGTACATAACTGTAACCAAAACAAATTTAAAATCAATTTAATAGCTTGTAAACATTTGTTTAATTCCTCAGGGCAATATAGCCACAGAAAATAAATAGTGTATTTTTGCAAAAACAGTTTCTTATCACACTGTATCTCACTCTAAGATAAAGAACAAGAATTTTTTGTTGTATTTGGAACTCATTGCCAAAATGTATCTTTCGTTATTCAGCATTACCCAGTAAAAAAAACATCATGATGTCGTAAATAAAAAATGATTTTTTTTTGCCGGGTATAAGCATGTTTTTCTACATACGATAAAAGAGTTATCGATCCAATGAACGAAAGGCCGAAGATTTATTGAGAACGAACACCTCTATAACTGCTCAACAAGTGTTAATATAATCTTTGACTTTAATATAAAATTTCTTCTTAACAACATTCAAAAGGGTTAATGAAATGTTATTATAGTTTAGTCGTATCACTCTCCAAAAGACTCAGTTTCATAACTCCGTTACTTTTTGATTTTCCGTAATAGCAAATAAGAAATCAAATTTACTTTTGTAAATTTCCTTCTGTTAATAGACTAGTGAGCTTGCTACGTCATTTAGTTTGTGTTTGACAGCCATTGAAAGAAGACACCTTCGAGAATTTTTGCAAAAATGGAAGAAAATTAAATTCCACTGCTTATAAAACATTATTTTTGTGGAAAAACCCATTATCGAAACCAAGGAAAACTTGATAAATGTTAATGGTCAGTGGTACGAGCAGGTGTCGCTGAACAATCAGGTCATCCAGAATAGGTTGTCATGATAGAAATCCTCGGTAGAACCCATAGAATAGTAACATGATTGTTGAAGAATGAAAGTTTGTGACGTGCTGAGACTATAATCATTTCAACCGCAATCTGAAAGAGTTTTTACACAATTTTGTAACCGTGGATGGAACACGGATCTATCATAATACACCAGAGACACGGATCTATCATAACACACTAAGGAACGTGTAAGTAAAGCAGCGGACTTTTTCGGTTAATGTGCACCAAAGAAGACCAATTTAGGTCTGTTGGCCATTAAAGCCATGGCGAATTTTTTTTTTTTGGGATGCATGTGGTGTCATTCATATAGATTATCATAAAAAAGGTAAAACGAACACTGGCGACTACTACTTACAGCTGTCGCCATGACAACAATTCATATTGGTCTGCGATTTTTAAAATTTTAACGGCTTTTTGTAGCTAATATATCCAGCATATTTATCTGTGACTATTTGCTGTTTCTAAAAGAGTTCATCACTGAAACAAATGCAAAAGAGTTTTTTTTTATACAAACTGTCGCTGAGTTATCTAACCGCCGCACTGTGGCTGAAATTTTGATTTCATTGGCCAAAAGTCTAATTTTTTTGTCACCGATTTTTAAAATTTTAACGGCTTTTTGTAGCTAATATATCCAGATTAAGGTAGCCAAAAAATTGGGTTAAACTATTGCTAATTGTGGGCGTGGCATGCTGTCAAACTCAACTGTTTTTTTAATCTCAGAAAAAGGTGATTTTTTTTTGTTTTTTATTAAAAATAAATGGGTACTACTCGCAAGCTATCATCGATAATGACCTGCGGTCTTTTGTGTAATGTTTGCAAGATCATGGTCTTTAGTCGTTGTAAGTGGCCACAGTTCTACCATTTAATAATAGGTGCATTATGAAAGATTTATGACACTACTATATTTTTCTCAAATTTCAACTTTAGTGGAATAGAACTTCTAGGCAACAAAAGGGAACAAGAAACGTATATCACACTGAGAAAAATGAAAGTGTCGCCTTTAACCCTATATATACTTTTGTACCCGTGACTACCCGTGGGTAGAACACTTTTTTCATTTTAATGAAATTACTCTAAAAAAATTATAATTAGATAATTTAACAAAACGGATTCTTAAGAGTATACCAACTCTAATCGGTGCAAAACAGTTCACAAATGAGGAGGCATTAGCATTATTTCTGGATTTGAAATTAACAAAACCGCAATATATCTAGCTCAGATTGCGTGCGATTTAAAAAGGCTCAAATATGTATCCAGCATATCATCACATAACCGCTACTAAAATGGACTGTTTGCCATCAAAGGACGCTATTATAATCACACCAATTTCGGCAGAGGTACAACCACAATCTCTACTTGATCACACAGCTGAATGCTTGCTTCAATCAATAAAAGGAAATGAGTTAAAGAAATATGGAAACACAAAGTTAATTCTTTTTTGTAATGAAGAAATTGACTCTATAAAATTTGGAGATAATGCTAAGGTAACTGCAAAAATATATACAACCAAGTAAGTACCCATGGAGAAATATGTCTGCAATAGTTCACAAAATCCTTTATCATGGAGAATATGTCATTAAATATCATTTGGTGCCACTGGGAGATCTATCAGAGGAGGCTCAGAAAAAAGGAATAAGGATTACAGATTTTATAGAGAGCACAGTACTAGAAAAATTTCACGAAATTCCACAAATGAAGATCTATTTAATATATTATTGGCAACGTCTGATCCGTTCATCTCCAGTATTCGAAATCAGTGGAAAGTGGAACATCGGGATTTAGATGAAGAAGTCAGAAAACTACTAAAGAACAGAAATAACACATAATATTTTCAATCAATATTTGAGTCAAATGAATAATAATTATAATTGCCTTACAATGTTATTTAAGTACGAAAAACAAAGTATTAGTAAAAAATAATAATAAACAGAAGCTACCATTGTCACAAATACAATTAAAATCTATTGCAGTTTTTATTTTTAAAATGTTTTTTAAAATTATCAAATTTGACAGCAAAGAAGTAAAAAATTTTTCCTTAGTAATGCCAAGATTTTTAGATAATATTATTAACGTTTTTTTTTTTTAAGTGAAATGTTCTTTGAGTGTAAACAAATTTGCAAATTTGACAACAAAAAATTTTTAATTTTTCAGTAATAATAGCAAACTCTCCGGTTCATTTTACTATTTTTTTTTTCAGTGTAAAAATTTTTTTGAGTATAACATTAAAAAAATCTCGTTATTACAAAAAATGTTTATAATTATTATTAAAATCCAAATATTAAATTTTTTAATAAATAAAAAAATAATAAACACATCTTTCACTCTAGAAGTTCAACTTTGACCTAGAATGCCTTAAAAATTCCTCAATCAATTTTAATGTTATTAAAACTGAGTCAAGCTGAACGAAATATATATCCATTAAAAAAAATTACTCAAATATTTTGATCGGTTCAAAAGTTACAGAATTTTGGCCAATTAAAAACGATTTTCAGCCACTGTGCGCCGTTATATGTATATGTCACCCGATGTTCTGAAAACTAGTATCAAGCCCAGTAAATTTGACATGGGATTATTATTGGCTGGAAATTGTCGTTTATGGATTCTGTGGACTAGTACTTAGGAAGTCAAGGTAAATAATAACTTCTTCGGAATATATATTTTTTCGAATCATGTTATGAAATATTTCGTGAAGCGAAAGCTGATGATCGTTGTCCTTAAGTTTACTTTAAAAAGCTCATTATTTTTGTGTTATTTTTTTTTCCCAATAACATAATTTTATATATATAGATAAAAAGTGCAGTACAATACATAACGCTTGAATTTTAAAGCTTACTTTGAACTACACTTTTTAAATTGCTTTTGTATAAGTTCAAGTGCAGCACATTTTTATATGCTACTTCTATCCCCAGTGTGCCCTGCTTCAAATCCTGATTTAAGTTTTTTAAAATTTTTTTTTCCAGTTTAGTCAAATTATTAAATTTTTTTGTTTTTTTTTTGTCATGTAAGTTCAAATCCTTCATAAGGCCAAAGAGTGTTTTTATTTTTCAAATTAAAATCTATAGGCCATACATGTTAACTTTATCAGTGAAATTATTAAAAGACTGCTTTAAGTTTAGAAGTTATAGTCATTTATTTAAATCACTTTTTTGCTGGATAGGTCGTCATAGAAGTAAGCACTCTAGGTATAAATTATTCTACTTGTATTCACATTAGAGTTCTTTACATGAATTCTTCACTCAAAAGTAACCGAAAGTAATAGTTTAATAGTTTTTCGGATTTATACACATTTCTATTCCATATCTATTCCACTCTGTTGTATGTTATCATGTATGGCCATGATTTGAAAATTAACCTAAGGTACAAAAAATTTTTTTATATCTTCTAAAACACGACATATTTCAATATGTAGTTTGATACTAACCTCATAGAAAAAAGCACAATAAACTCCACCATAAGTTTCAGATATATTTATTACCATGTTCAAAAATGATTAGATTCCAACCGTACTGGTATAAGTATAAACCAAATTGGAATTATATTGTCATGCCTTTGTTTCCTGTTAAAGATTATATCGAATGGGGATTAGGGTTTTAGTGACTACGTTTGCATCCATTTTGACTAAAACTAAATTGTTTGTATGTCTGTAAGCGGATTAAGGTAAAACTGGAAGACTGCTTTATATGGGAACTTTGAATAAAAATGGTCCGTCATGGATTATTTGGAGAAGCAAAAGTTTCGGCTATTAAAGAGTGTTATTAGAAATAAAAACACGTTTTAAGCTTTCCATTAAGATCTACGAAATTTCGACATGGAAAAAATGTATATTTTCTCAATATTAAATTACAGAAGCAATTGTAATCGATGAAAATAAATCCGTCCAAGATCAATATAAAAACTTTATATTTATAATTCTTAAAATATGTACGAGTCGAACTGTCCTCCTCAATTTGACAGAGTTATTGAAAATTGAATGTGCTTAGACGTTATAAACTTCTCTACTCTATGAAGAGCATCTTACAACTACAGTTCTTTCTGCTCCTCGTTCGCTAAAATAGTAAAGGATAATGTTAGTTCTTCCATTCAAACTCTTATAAAGGGTGACTTAATTTTTACTGACCCAGTTGATAGAGCTAACCTTTTTGGCTGAACAATGCCCAAGAAGTTATTTTTGCCCAAAGTTATCAACCACTGTCCGAACTTGATAATCTTTCGAACTCGTGCTGCGAAAAGGGTTCTACCCATATGGGTATCAATGTTCATCCAAACCCAAAAATAAGTGCAGCTAACCGTTACAATTACCGCCCAATTGCAACTTACATTTCGCTTTCAAAGTTAATGCAGAGAATGGCGAACTACCATCTGGTGAATTAACGACAGACAGTATGGCTTTCTTAGAATTCATTCTACGGCATATCTGATGGCTGACGGCAAGCTCTGATGTGGCTCAGTGTACTCTTGCATTTGGTATTGGTAATGACTTCTCTCGATTTAAATCGCGTTTTCTCAGGTACCGCATTACATGTGTTATTTTGAAGGGATATCATCCAAAGAGTTTCAGTTATACGCAGGTATACCGCAATGCACTATTGTTGGTCCTTCAGTTAGTCTTATTTGTCTATGTCATTCATATTTTTTCGATCAAAGGCCAAACCTTAGGGACATTGAGGGATTACTGATCCATCAATGTTGGCTGTGTTCCTTGGTGGTATTTACATTGAGGAATTGCCTATCTTTGATGTTCTGGGCATGGAAAACCAGTGTAACCTTCGTTGTAATAAATACATATTTCAATTGTCGAAAGAAGCTTTCAATTGTAAAGATATACTAAATCCGTGTAACAATTATCTGCTAACTATTTATGCCATCTCTATCCGACAATAATTAAATACAACTCCCATATGTGTACAGGGACTTCAGCTGTTTTTGTGTTTCTGGGCTGTTTGCAAATGAGAGCGATGATGCTTGTCAAGGCTATTGATAGCATCATCAAAATAGTAATTGTGTTATATTGTGCTATAGATATTACAAAGATATGTACTAAAATAAATATAATGTAATGTAAAAACAAGTTATGTACTGCTTTTGGTTACTGATGAGGATTGGTAAATCTTGCCCAAACAGCTGTATAATCTGATAAATTTTTTAAACAAATGTGCTAATGCTTTTGCTTTATTTAAAGTAAAAACATTTGATCTTGAGCCTGAATAATTTCAAACTCAATCATTAAAAAAAACCTTATGAAATATTTTTCTTAATTACCTACAACATCCATCCAACAATGATTCATCATATATAAATGGCCAATAGAAATAAAAGCAGTCCTACTTTTACATAACTTATGTAAATAGTTATGTTTGGTTCCGAAAGCAATTAATTATAGATCGTAAACTCTTTTATTATTTTGTTGGAAATTTCTAATTGGATATGTTTGCTCAAAGGCTACAAATTTAAAGATTTCAAAATATTTATAAATAGTGTATGCACAATAAAAATAATACTAAATAGTATGAAAAAAAGATTTCAGTGCTTTGGTACATACATAATTATACCCTATACCACTATTTGGTTTGGGTATAATCACTTTGTGCTGCTGTTTGTAACAACCAAAAATATTTGACCTAGACCCATCTTTAATTATACCGATCGAATCAGAATCACTTTATGAGTTGATTTAACAATGTCCGTCCGTCCGTCCGTCCGTCCGTCCGTCCGTCCGTCCGTCCGTCCGTCTGTGTGTCCATGTAAAGCTTGTAATCAAACTGCAGGTCGCAAATATGAATATATTTTGATGAAGTTTGGTACATAAGCTTTTGTTTGCCATGGGGTGAACGCTATTGAAATTGGTGAGAATCGGTCCATGTTCAGACCTAGCCCCCATACAAATTACCCATATGAAATCGACATAAATTGCCATAAGATCCAAATTGTCATATAGATCTTACTCAAATTGGGTTTGTATGCGTTCATTACATCCACTAATAAGTAGTCCAAAAATGATACCTTTGACCCCATATAGAGCTGCTTCCCGATCTTCAGTTAAATCTATTAAAAAACAAAAATATTGCACTGATTCTTCTCAAATTTTGTTTGTAAATATTTTTGCAAAATACAAGAGACTTTACCAAACATGATCAGGATCGGTCCATTTTTGGACCTAGTCCCTTTATAGATATAGCATCCGATATGAACTTTTTCATATCTGCAGCCAAAAAAATTAATAAAAATCCCACTCAAATTTGGTTTTTGCTTATTTTCAATGTCCAGTTAGTTGGGCCTAAGAGATAGGGTTTCTAAACGCATGGTATAGGGTATCGTATAGTCGGTCTAGACCGACTATAATTTTCTTACTAGTTTTTTATTACAATATTAAAGCTTCAGACAACAAACTTGATTTTTATGAATATACATACACTCGCAATAAAGAAAACCTAAAAAATATTGTATTTATATACAAGTTTACTAAAAAGAAACAATAATTTTGAACACACAAAAAAAAAAATAAAACAAAATAATATTCTGATCAGTTATTGCCACTGCATAGCAATGACTTACTCCATAGGATGACTGAATTTTAAAGAATTGAAACCTGGATACTCACGCTAGTGTCGATGTGAATGATATTGGGACTGGTTACATGACGTAGTATACAATTAAGCGAACACTATTATATCTTAAACTTGAATGACTTGCAGCTATTTTATATTTTAATTTTTCTGTTATTTTATTTTGTGTATCTGTTTCTTCTCTGGCAGACAGTAGGCAATCACAATTACGAGTGGAAGACATCGACCGTCAGGGTGATAGCATCAGGCTAAGATAGCGAGAGTGCGAGATTGCTTAGGAAAATCTTCATCCAAGTCATACAACACACACAACTTACAACTACTACCAGTGTTATTGAAAACTAATTTTAATATCGATATCATGTAATTTGTATATTTTTATCATGTATATGGACGTATGTGTCTATACAACATATTTGATTTTGTGTGCTTCATAGCTTGTCCATGGTTATGGCTATTCAGGTGTAAATCAAAATAAAACCATACGGTGAATTTCAATTTTCTGTATTTTAATTAAAACTAAATGTTTGTTTGTGGAAAAATATTAACGAACAGACACAATAGCCGGTGCTATAATGGAAAAGATAGTGAAGTGAAAAGCTCCATAAGTAATTTCCAATACATAAAAGTTGATAGATTAAATTGCTTTTGATCATGAGCGAATGTCATAATTTGAAATGAGCTGGAATGGTTAATGGTTTGGCAATTTTTGCTTGTTAAAAAATCATCACTGCTGCCTTTGTTCGATGGTCTCAACACCAGTGTGCAGAAGGTGTATATAAGTGTGACATTCCATTTGTAATAATTAAAAGAAAATCTGGATCTCATAAAAAATGATGACGTAGTGATGTCAAATAACTGTGGCAAACAAATTTCTCATCAACATGATTTGGATAATATCTTCAAATGGTGCAATTCAAACTTAATAGATTTAAATTCGAACAAATGCAAGCATATGTTTTGTTGGTTATCAGTTGGAATCGGTGGACTCGTTAATGGATTTTGGTATTCTATTGAATGGTAAATTAAATTTCGTAGAGTTCTTGCTTATATAACATGATGCACTAGATAATTTGTTGTCCCTTACATCATTAAACAACATTTCACATCATTAGTAAGGCCGATTTTAGAATACGGTTCTATCATTTGGTATACGATGTTACCTGCTATGAAATTAAATCAGTCCAACAACAATTTCTAACATTTTATCATATGGAACTAGGCTTGCTATAATTAAAGTTCCTACTCCTGAATAACAGCGCTGAATGTGTCGTTTAAAATTAATTTAGTTAATGATGAAATTTGCTCTGATTTCCTCATGAACAACTTATCAAACATACCAATTATGGTCATTTAAGAAGAAGTTGTTGTGATTTCAATACTCCTTTAAAATTTGATTGCTTATTCTACTAATATAGATGTCGGCAGTAGTTTGGAAAAAAATACTTTGTTGAAAAGTGACAACCATATACTCTAGAATATATGTTTTAAATTTGAAGGCGCAATATTGTTTTTTAAGCCAGTGAATTTGTGAACACCAAAGAAGACGGTTCCATCTGCAAAAAAGAAAAAACAATCAAGGGCGTTGTAGCGTGATGAAATTAAGAAAAAAGGGGCAGCATTTGGCAAAAAAAAATAAGCGTTGTTTCATTAACACAATGGACCAGTTCACTCATCCACTATTGCGATATCCAAAACCCACAAATTAAAGTTCGAATTACTTTATGAGGCACCTTATTCGCCAGATTTAGCTCCCTTGGACTTTTTTAATTTCCAAGTTGAAAACATGGCTCGGTGGTATATGATTTGCCAACAATGAAGTGGTGAAAGCTGTGGTTTAAGAGCTATACAGTTCCTACTACAAACAGGGTACCGAAACTTTTGAATATCGCTGGGAAAAGTGTGTCAAGCTAAATGGAGATCATGTTGAGACAAAAAGAAAATTGTTCACAAATTCGTTGTGCTTTCTTTACCAGGTCGAGTTTTTCTGGGACTGCCCTCATAAGCAGTTTTTCTTTTAAGAACTCTAAATTTTAATTTATAGAAAAACATCCATATTACAAGCTTTTCACTCGAAAACGTTTCCCATATTCTAATTTAAAATTTATGTGTTAATGATTCAAGACATTTTTTTTGTAGATAAATTCTTAGGTTAGGAAGTTTAAGTCAGTTTCTAATATCGTTCATCTATAATCATCGCAAATGTAACTTAAGATAAGTTGATAAAAATACTTCTCTTGAACTTGAACTTTATTAATTTTTTACTCTAACAAAGAAATTATTTAGAAGATTGGGAAAAGTTTAAAAAAAAAACTCACGGCTGAGAGAAAAAAATGTTAAAAAGTCAAATAGTTTGATAAAATTTTTATCAACATAAAGCGTTTATGGGAGGACAACTAGACTGATGACAATAGTCGTCAAAATTTTGGGACAATATTTGAAGTTTATCTTTGACTAATTTAATGATAGACAGGGAGTGAAGTGTTGATGTCGAAAAATGAATCGGATTTTATCAATTGATAATATATTTTATATTTTAGAAAATGATTTTAAACGTAATGTAAATTTTCATAAAAAGATATATGTACAAATTCGACAAAGCCCAGAAATAAAAATAAATTTAATACATAAATTTGTTGGATAGTTTTTATATTATTATTTGATTTTGAAAATAATCTGCTACAAGTTTGTTGTTTTCGGTCAAAAGGGGTAGAATAATCTGATAAATGTTCATATAAATGCTTAAAATTGTTTGGAGCCCGCAAACATAATATTCATATTAACATGTAAATGATTTTTATTGTTTATGAAACTTTTTACTTTTCCAAAACTATTAGTACATAATTTTATCTATAACAATTTCTTTATTAATTAAATTTGGTATCCCACTCAACAAGACATGTAATCTTCAAACAGAGCAGGTTTTAATGTATGTTAAATTGAATTATGATGTATGATGTATAATGGAACTTAAAGCTATTATCTCAATATTTAAATTTGGTAAAAAAAAGAATTGAAAACAACTGGCATTTAATATGAATATTAGGCATTAAAAATATAAACATGTATATAAGTAAGAAAAAATAAAATGAAAATTTAAAAATTAATTTTAAAAAAGAAGAAAATATAAAAACAAAAATAAAATAAAAATGATATAAAAAATAATAGTGTAATTTTTATGTATAAAATATAGAACAAATATAATACTACTTAAATTCAGGGTTTGATACCCTCCACATCGGTTTGAGTATTGATAATAAATGTAAACAAAATGTTGGAAAAAGTACACAATTTGTTAAACTTAATACCAAATTATTTCAGAAAATTCTTTGGGTTGGTTTTCGTCTTTCCTATTATTTCGGTGTTTGCTTTTTGGTCATCGTGGTTGCTGATCGGCATGCATTTAGGTTATATACCTATATGCATGCGTTTCCGGTTATATGACATAACTTCTCGTTTAATTTAGTTTTTGCTAATTAAATAGCTCGCCCTAACCTCCATTGCAAAGGTAATGGTTGTGTAGAGTGGCTACATGCATTAAATCGTGCTAATTGGAGATGGCTGTATAGTTTCTTTTAATTGGCCAAATATTTTTTCATTGCGACCATATAGTCGAATGGACTAAAATTGTTAAAATTTTTTATATAATTAACATTCTCATCAAATTGCGTTTATTTATGTAACAGTTTTTATGTTCGCAATTCTTAAATATCATTTGACGTTTTCTAAAATTCATTTAATTTAAATTAATGTTTTCTGTAGTATGATTCTGTAAATTTCAACGATCCGACAATCGCAAAATATATCGGCAGCTATTGTTGTTTGCACTAAGGATTAAGTGATTCACTAAGTACATACATCTTAACGATAGTCGACAAATCTATTTTTCTATTTATTTAAATTGTAAACGAGTGGCATCTCTGTCAAAATAAGCGAAAAACACAAAGAAGAATAGAAAAAAAAAACAAATTACTTCGTGTTTGACAGGATGATTTTATGTTTATGTTTAATATCTCTATTTTTTTTTTACTAATATTTCTATTTATTTATTTAAAAATGAAATAATGAATTGAATATGCTATTTAATTTTTTTATTTATATAAAAAAGTTTTTTAATAAAAGCAAAATATTTTCACTATTTTATGATTTTTATTTACATATGTATGACGACATTTCAACCTAAAAATCTAAGTTTTTATCGATTGAATAAACAACACAAAAATGGTTGTCGTTTAGATAACAACAACAGCTGACTTTAGTAATAGCGAATATCGTTTAAAAATTTAACTGATAATTTTGCTATATTATTTTTTTTAACGATTCGACTATCGTTAAAAGAAGTTAGTGAAAAGCTATTATGCCAATGCCAATATTTTTTTAAATGTAAACATATTTGGTGTTTTTTTTTTTTTGGAATTTCAATTTGTGTTTAACGAATACAATTTATATATTAAAGATGCAATTGATGTCTTCTAAATTTAAAATTATTATTTCCGACGTTTTGATATGATTTTCTGAAATTTAATTAATTGTAATTTATAATTGGAAATTTTTAATTCTAGTTTTTAGAATTGATATTTTCTTAAATTTGAATGGAAAATTTAAAAAGTGCAATTTTGTATTTATGTGAATAATAATGCTTTAGTAATTATAAACAATTTTTAAAAATTAGATGTAATCGCAATCAGATATTTTGTAGGTAAAGCAGAATAATAGTTCTATATAACTATGTAAAGCAAAAAACTCATTGATGAACTCGGTAACTCTATTTTATAAAGACAACAAAAAGTTAATATTTCAAACTTATGTTCATATATGTAAAAGAATAATGAAAAAACGTATGAAATAAAAGACCAGCCCGTGTATACTCTTAATATTGTTCTGTATGATATCTAGTTGAAAATATTGACATTCATGTTAAAATAGAAATAACTATTGCAAAGCTTATTAGAACAAAAATTGTGGAGCCATCTACTGTGGCATAGTCACGCTGAGCAAAATGAAGTGTCACTCTGTTAATGCAAAAGAAATGTATTTTCCCCACAACAAAATATTGCAGAATTTTATGTAAAAAAATAATATACCGATTTATTTCTAACATGCAGTTATCATGAATATACATACATATATAGAATATATGTACATATATTATTTGTATTATTTAATATGTTCATGTATGTATATGTAAATATTACACACAAAAAATACAACATCAAACGTTATTTTTGTGTTTTTCTCTTAAATAACTTAATACATAAATTTTTTTTTTTGCTAAATTTACATTGTTTTTTTTTATTAACAACTAGGTATTTCTGCATTATTTGCTTTAGATGTTGGTGAATTTTTACTCCCTTTATATCAGCTCGTATTTTCGAAAAAATTTTGGATCGATTTTAACCCTTTTCCGTGACCCAATCGATCTGAAACTTTGCAGGCAGGCTCGTGGCAATGACAAAAATGATCTAAAATATTTTTTTAGTTATGCCAAAACAATGGAAACTTTTAAATTTTTCTACCAGAGTTTATACAAAAAATGTACAAAGGGTTAGTTTTTATTATATTATTACTACAATGACCACAAAAACAACAAGTCCAGCTATGAAAACAACACAACATTTAGAATAACAACAAGAACAATATAGAAACATCATATTTTTCATTTTTTTTTTTAATTTTTCAGAGATTTTCCTGGACCTGTTCCATCGATTTTAATGATTTTTGAAACAGAAATCTTCCCATGAATTTGGTGAATCATTCTCACTAAAAATGATCACTGTAGCTGCACTATTGAGGGCGTGATCGTGACAAGAACAACATAGAAAATTATATTTTTTCAAGACTTTTTTAGTTCTTCATTCAAATCTCGGGCCTTAATCGACCGATTTGGACGATTTTAAACAGAAAATTTTTCAGATTATTAGTGAATCATTTTTTATGTCAACGAGCTCCCTAGCTGCCCGATTGATGCCGTCATCGTGATTTCCACAGACGGACAGACGGACAGACAGACGGACAGACGGACAGACGGACATCGCTATATCAACTCCGGTTGTTATAAGGATCACAAATATATATATTTTATGGGGTCCAAATTTTTTTTCTAATTATTACAAGCGGAATGACAAACTTATATATACCCTCCGCACACTGGAGTGGAGGGTATAAAAACTAGTTGACAATTTATAATTTGTATAATGGAAAGGATGTGTTAAACCAACAATTCATATTTGTATCGCTCGAAAATTATTATCTTAGGAAATGAGGCGTTGCTAACTTCCTTAATCGTAGAGGGTAAACTATTCCAAAGACATACCGCAAATATAATAAATTGTAAATTGCCATTCAAATAATAAAGTATGGTGCCGAAATTATGCTAAACCGTTATTTCTTCGGAGCCTGCGCTTACAAAGATATTCTGGTTCTAGATTTATAATAATTTTGTGTAGAAAAACTAGTGATTTTATTTTTAGTAAGTCTTTATGACTGACACCATTATTGATACCATAGATTGTCTTTGAGTGGGATGAAATGTGATCGAACCTTCTGTGACCAAAAACGAATCTTGCGATATTGTTAAACGTGATGTTTAACCTAGTTTCACTCGTAGCGTCACAACTAGCAAAATTTCGGATGCATAAAGTAAGGTTGGTATGAGGTAGGTCTTAGCTAGTAGTAAACGAATACTAAGTGGGGTGCGATATTGAGTGGCCCAGAAAGTTTGCAACATCGAATTGTTTTACCACACGCCGCTGCAATATGATTTGACAGGGTAAGATTTTCGTTAAAAATAACACCCAAATTTTTGGCTCGTTCAACAATATAAATTTGTTGATCATTTAAATAAAGGTTTAGTTTTACAAGCATTCTAGTTAATCTATTACGCACCAGAACACACTTGGTTTTTAGAGGGTTAAGGCTAAGACTATTTAGAACCGCCCAATTTGTGACTCGTTTTAAATAATCATTCAGTTTTCTACTTCAGTCCTCAATTTTCTTTCTTTTTTTTGCTACTAAATATTATACAGCTGCCCATCATCGGCAAACTTTCTTACATTGCAGTGGATTAACTGTTAAGGGAGGTCAGTAGCATAAATTGCGAAAAGAAGGGGACCAAGAATTGAACCCTGTGGAACGCCTCTATATAACTTATTTTTATTATATTTTCATATTTAGTCTATCTTTTATTAACATATTACAAGCAAATTCAGACAGAAATATTTAACATTTATTTTCGGTGAAGACTAATTTGAAACTTTTTTTGAAACATCACATAATTTTTATAATCTAATTATAGAAAATATAATGTAAAAGTCATCATTGTTTTTCTAAAAAAAAAATAAGTAAGTAATTATAATAAACCAGCGGATTCCAGCCCTCAAAATTCGAGCTCAAATTCTAGGAAATGTTATTTTTTCATTAAATAAGGACCCTAAAAGTATGCTAATCGATTATAGCCAATTCACAAATCAACACAAAAACAAACTCATTTTTATTACAAACCCATTAACAAATTTAATAAAACACGCTAGCATATGTATAATTTTATGAATGTGTTAGTAGCAACTTTAAATTCAATTTACTAAAAATAAAGGAAAAAATTTCAAAATCTGTAAATCTGCAAAACGGCTAAAAAGAAACATCTTTCAAAAAATATACGTTTGGCTAAAATCGAGATAAAACGGTAGAACAAAACATAAGTCACACGAAATCGCTTAGCCTATTGATATTATAGATATTAGTCAAAAAATAAAAAAAAATTATCTTTAAATCCGAAAGGTATTAGAATTTAAAACTTGAGAATTGGCACTTGTATTAAAATAGTAACCGTAAAATTGGTCACAATATTGATTTAAGGATACAGGTGGAGTGTATCAAAGATTCAGCACAGCCGCATTTACTTGTTATAAATAACTTTAAAGTAAATAAAATCTTAATCTCGAGAATTGTCTAAATGGTCAATATATATTTTTATTTATAACTTTTAAAAATGCACTATTCTGAGATATAAGCATCTGAATCAAAGGTCACGAAATACTACTAATAACGTTTTTTATATCTCATTCCTAAATCTTAATGAATTCTATATGATAAATATTTAAAAATGAAATTGTAATTACATAAGATCAAATTAGAAATATTTTATGATTTTTTAATTTTTTAAATTTCCGGACTACTAAAACAAAAAGATAAATATTCCAAATATATTATTAAATTAAATTATTTAATCAGCTTTCAATAAACAATTTTTATTTAAAGAATATTTAACAGTAGAATATCTTTTTCTTTCATCACTGCTGAAATATACATATGTTTAGTTGAATTTATTGCTGGTTGTTTTTAATTGGAATGTTGCTTACAATTAGCGCAGCAACAAATGTACAATTTCAGCAATAATTTATGGTTTACGCGTACAACTATGCATATGACGGGAAGCATACTAGCTCTTGGGAACAAATCGAAACACTATTTTAATGAACCAATTCCTATAAGTTTTTTTTCTTACGTAAGTAACATTCAATATTGATTTGGTTTTAGTATCATTTGCAACAGTTGCACATGGTCAAATAGGAGGAAAAGGCACAATAAAACGAACATTAAGTGAAATGGTTTTCATTTTTATTTTCACAATTTTTTTTTTTTTGCGGATTTAATGATTTTTTTCTTTTCATCATTCATTTATTTTTACTCGTGAAGTTGTTTGTTGATTATGGCTCAAGTCATTTTAGTTAAGTGAAGCTGCTGCTGGTGTTGTTGGTTGTTTTGGTTATGTTGTTGTTAATTATGTAGCATTTATGCCTGCAGTGATCGTTTACTCTAGTTACTTTATTTTGGTTTTGTTGTTACTTTTCTGCTAATGCCAAAAATAGGAAAAATATCCATTGGTTGACATAATTGATAGGCTGGTTTAGCTGTTAGGCTAATAAATACCAAAACTTTCTCCTTTGAAATTTGTAGGAATTTTTATGATTAACAAACATACTGCACATAATGGTAGTAATTATAAATATAATTAATAATTTTTCGTTGTCTAAAACTGTTTTGGTTTCTTTCTCTTTTCTCTTTTTACAACTGGTATGACCAACAACAATTAGCTATCATAATTAAAACGCGAAAGGACGGTTCATAATTAATTTTAAACATTAAAGTTTAAAATGAATCCTAAAATATTTGCATAAATGTTTTAAAGCAAATAGTTGCACCAAATTAAAGCAAATTGCCTTTTTCTCGAGGAAAACTTTAAGCATTAATTTAAATGGGTCAAAATTCTTTTAATGTGTAACATTGTTATTAATTATTTATTATTATTGGTTGTTTAAAGTTGTTCTCAAACATCACAAATAATTATTTTTTGAGAAAGCCCAAACAACATTTATTTTATGCTTCAACAGAAAATGTTCCCTAACAATTAGTATACAGTTATTGAATATTCTTGCGGTTGTAAATTTTAATTACATAATATCAAATGTATATTAGAAGTTCGTGTGTAAATAATTGACAGATAGATGTCAAATTCAACCAAATACATGACATCTTATTTTTTTTTAAATGCTATTTTTGTAACAGGTACAACAAGTTCCAAACAAAGATTTTTTAATTATATGAATGCTCCATCATCGACAGCATTTTGGAGACTTGATTTAAATTCTATTCAATTAAAGCATCACTCAAGAAAAGTTTTTTTAAGTCATTAAATAAACTTGCTTATATAAAAAGACCGTTACAATAAGATTTATATCAACTTTTGTACATCACTTCAAATAAATATATCTCAAACAAGCAATTATACTGTTTTTTCATGTCTTATCAAAAGACTTAAGAAACATACTTTTATTTTAATGAAATTTTCAAAAGCTCAATTCGAAAACAAAACAAAACAATCCCAATTGATACGAATAAAAAGAATTTAAAGAGAATATTTTTTATAAATAAACTTATTTAACGAATATACAAACAATTGTTTGTAGTTATTATTGCTGGAAAATCCCTGTTTACAGGTTAATTCTCCAAACAAAATCATAATATTACAAGCACGCCCTTTTTATACCCTATACCACTATGTGGTTTGGGTATATTGACTTTGTGCTGCTGTTTGTAACAACCAAAACTATTTGACCTAGACCCATCTTTAATTATACCGATCGAATCAGAATCACTTTCTGAGTTGATTTAACAATGTCCGTCCGTCCGTCCGTCCGTCCGTCCGTCCGTCCGTCCGTCCGTCTGTGTGTCCATGTAAAGCTTGTAATCAAACTGCAGGTCGCAAATATGAATATATTTTGATGAAATTTGGTATATAAGCTTTTATCGGCCATGGGATGAACGCTATTGAAATTGGTGAGAATCGGTCCATGTTCAGACCTAGCCCCCATACAAATTACCCATATGAAATCGACATAAATTGCCATAAGATCCAAATTGTCATATAGATCTTACTCAAATTGGGTTTGTATGCGTTCATTACATCCACTAATGAGTAGTCCAAAAATGATCCCTTTGACCCCATATAGAGCTGCTTCCCGATCTTCACTTAAATCTATTAAAAAACAAAAATATTGCACTGATTCTTCTCAAATTTTGTTTGTATATATTTTTGTAAAATACAAAACACTTTACCAAACATGGTCAGGATCGGTCCATTTTTGGACCTAGTCCCCATATAGATATATCATCCGATATGAACTTTTTCATATCTGCAGCCAAAAAAATTAATAAAAATCCCACTCAAATTTGGTTTTTGCTTATTTTCTATGTCCAGTTAGTTGGGCCTAAGAGATAGGGTTTCTAAACGCATGGTATAGGGTATCATATAGTCGGTCTAGACCGACTATAATTTTCTTACTTGTTTAAATATTATTTATAAAATAAATTTATGTAAATATTTTTTTTTGTCAACCTTTCAGCAAAACAGTTTGTTCTTGACTTATTCTCTATGTGTGTTCGTAGCGCAGAAATATGTGTACTTAGAAACAATGGGTTTCTTCCATGCCCCATAGCCCATAGCCAAGGTGAATGAATATAAAGAATATAAAGCGTTAAATAACGATATTACTTGCATTTTGATGCCTATCAAAATCGCATAAGCTAAACCCACAGAATACCAAATTAAGGTATTTCAGCTGCGAGAAACATAAGACACAAACATACATTCGTCGTAGGTTTTGCGGTACTACATGTATACAAGCGACTCTCATGGTGACAATGTGACAAGAAATTTCTATATAATGAAAGGTATGATTTTTTATTTGTTTAAATAAAGTTTAGGGTGGCACTGTAGTTGTACAGTGATTTATATAAGTTCAGATAGATGCAAAATGCGATATTATATTAAAAAGTGAGACAATTAAGAAAGTAATATAAAAGACCCAGAATAATATTTCAAAATTACTATATCTGTATGATGAACCACAATACTTCAAAGTAATAAGGTTCATTTGAATTCCACCTATTTTTTAAAAATAGTTGACATGTGTTTACAATTAAACCAAATTATGGTGACAAATTTTATTACCAATCAAAGTGCTACCGACCAAGGGGACACGTCCCCTTAACGTGGAGTCCATGTAAACATCAAAGCCTGGATCCCGGCGGATTCCAAACAAGAACTGGCAAGGAAATTGTGTGGTCGTAAATCAGCTACAGAACTATGTCATCAGCTGATATTATGTAACAGACAAGTTTAAATTTAGAAAGTAAAGAACAAAAAAGTAGTTAATGGAGATATTCAATTACATCGCGCTTTATTTTCGATTCATTACAAATAAAATGAAATGAAATTGTGTAACACATTATAGTCACGACAAATTCTACGGAAAGGATAAGCATTAGCATAATTTGTCCTAAAATAGTCCAAACGAAGAGGATTAAAATGTCTTGTCTTAAAATTTAAATTTAATGAAAGAAACTTCGAGTCAATATCAGCATTATCAGGGTTGAATACAAAAGCATGGCCTTCTTTCTCTCAAGAGTTGGAAGTCTGATAAGCCGTAGTCTATTTGTATATAATGGTAATTCATCATAATGCCAACCTAAACCACGTAGACAGAATAGGAAAAATTTTTTCTGCACAGACTCAATTGGATTTCAACTGCTGTATAAAGTTGTTTGGTATCATATGGATCTGAAAACTCCTTAGCCCATCTCTTAACGAAACCATGAGTAGATCTTGCCTTATTAACAACCAAACTAATATGACCAATGAATTCATTACACATTACACCATTCAACTAATAAATCAAACTCACGCTGAAGAGTAATATGACCATTTATGTCATTGAAACTGGATGCATACATAAGGACGATGCAATGCGAAATTACAGTTGGAAAATCATTTACGAATAGTAAAAACAATAAAGGGCACAAATGACTGCCTTGGGAAATGCCAGAAGTAACTCTTACAGTCTTAGATTCAATATTGCGAAACAGCACTTTTTGTGTTCTAAATGTACGACATGATTCAATCCACAAAATAATAGATTCTTATATGCCAATGAGTCTTAATTTGAGAAATAAAATATTTTGATCCACCCTATCAAAAGCTTTACTGAAATCAGTGTATGTCACATCTGTCTGCTCACTACGGACGAAACTTTCGAAAACATGAGTCGAAAATTCTAAAAGATAAGTAACTGCTGATCTAGATTTTAAAAAGCCATGTTGCAGTGGACACATAGCCGACTTTAGTTAGTAAGTTTCTCCATTAACTTTGTTTCTCCATTAACACTTTGCCTTGCTATTCCCCTATAGCTAAGTATATTCGCCTTTCCACCTGACTTATACAAAGGTATAATAAATTATTCTTTCCAGGAAGTAGGAAAATAAGTAATTTTCAAACGTCTGTTCAAAATACACGTTATGGGCATACTTATTTATTTATTTATTTATTTATTAGGTCAATGGAATAAATCCTTACAGACCTGTATAAATGATATAATTACATATGTACATATATTGAAACAATTAAATGATTTAAAAATAAAAACAAATAGTTAGGAATTTAAGAAAATAATGATTTTATGCTTAATTACATCAGTGTTCAACGAAAAATCAATTAATTGATAAAGATTATTATAAACACAACAAATTCTTCTAAAAGGATCAGCTAGAGCATAGTTGGTTTGAAAAGATTTAACAAAGAGTTATATTGTTGACAAGAAAGTCAGAACAGATTTCACCATTAATTAGGTTGATCATAAATGTTACTTTTAGCATAGTCCTACGGCTTTCCAAAGTAGGTAATTTTATTAATTTAAGTCGATCAGCGTATGAAGGTAGATTAATTGCAGAATTCCAAGGTAAGCCACGTAAGCAAAAGAGTAGAAATTGTTTCTGTACAGACTCGATTCGTTGAATATGAATGTTATAGAAGGGATCCCATATGATTGACCCATATTCTAAAATAGGTCTTACAAGAGATGTAAAAAGTTGTTTGGTTATGTAAGGATCAATAAATTCTTTTGCCCATCTTTTAATAAAGGCGAGTGTACCTCTAGCTTTATTAACTGTCATGGTGACGTAAGATACAAAGTTTAATTTAGGATCAAGTAGAATCCCTAAATCCAGAAAAGTATCAACAAGTTCAAGCTGATATCCGCCCAAAAAGTAGTTAGCAGGAAAAACATTATTTCTAGAAAAACGCATACATTTACATTTTTTCAAATTTAGTTCCGTTAGGTTACGGTTACACCACGAAAAGAAGTTGTTGAGATCTGATTGAAGATGAATATGATCATTATGTTGACCGTAACTTAAAAAAATTTTAACATCATCAGCGTACATTAAAACGTTACAAAAATTTCTCACTTTTGGAAGATCATTGATGAAAAGGGAGAAAAGAATTGGTCCAAGATGGCTGCCTTGAGGAACACCAGAAGTCACAGTAATATCTTCAGATGACATATTATTATAAATTACACGTTGTGTTCTATCAGAAAGATATGATTTTATCCATTTAAGGCTTAATGGTGTTAAACCTAATAACTCCAATTTGATCAGTAGAAGGTTATGGTTTACTTTATCGAAAGCCTTACTAAAATCGGTGTATACTGCATCTGTTTGTTTTTTCTTGACAAAACCATCGTTAATTATTGTCGTAAAATGAAGCACATTTGTAACGCTAGAGCATCCTTTCCGAAATCCGTATTGAAATGGTGACAAAATTGACGATGAGTGATAGCACAAAAAATCGGTAATAAATTTCTCGAAAAGCTTAGGGATTGCACTAAGTTTAGCAATACCACGGTAATTAGAAACATCCGATCTATTTCCAGATTTAAATAATGGAATGATGTAAGAAGCTCTCCAAAATTTTGGAAAATAACCGTTTTTTATTGACGCATTAAACAAGAGAGTCAGAGGTGTTGCCAAGGAAGTAGCACAATAATTGAGTATAGAACTAGGTACTCCATCAGGTCCATGAGTAAATGAAACTTTAAGTTTCTTCAGGCTATTAACAAGTTCTGCCTTATCAATTAGGGGAAACGATATAGCTTGATTTGTGTTTATTGGATATGAATAGCTGTTGGAACAATATTGAGCAACAGAATATGTATTAGGAAAAAAGTCTGCAAACATGTTACTTATTATAGTATCATCACTAGGTTCGATATCGTTTAATTTCATTACAGATGGATAACCAGTAGTTTTTCTTTTTGAATTAACAAAGTTGTAAAATGCTTTAGGATCACGATTGAAATCTTCCTTCATTTTGTTCAGATAGTTTTTGTATAAATAATTGTTAAGAATATTATATTCGGCACGATGAATGGAGTATTTTTCAAAAAATACCAGAGAACCAAAAATTTTATACTTTTTCTAATACTTGTTCTTCAAATTTTTTAATCTTGATAGTTGTACAATTTCAAGAAAACCATCAGGATCAGGCTTGTATGAAATTTTTAATTAAACCAGAGACTTAAGAACAGTTTCCTTACCAAAGAGCAGAATATTTGATATCGATGAAAATTTGTCACTATATGTAAGGAGTAAACTTCCAAAAAACATATATTATTTTTTTCGAATCAGAGACTTAATAAAAATCAGTGTCATATTTATATCGTTGAATATCCAATTTAATTTTGGTTTACTCGAAACGAAATAAGTTTTGATTTCTTAACCTGGATATTACTCCATAAATGATTTTCGGTTGAAATATTTGTTTATTAAAACTGTAAGTTTAAGATCATTAAATTTGTTTAATCATGTTAGCCTTGACATATATGATGACGCATATTTTCCATATAATAATAAAATTTATTAATTATGTTACTTTAAAAATAAAACTTAAACTGGAAGTACATGAAACAGTTATTATATATTTTAATATAAAACAGAAAAATACTGTCAACATGATCATTTATAGGTCAAAAGTTTCTTGGCAAATGGTTTGCCAGTTAATAAAAATATATATCGAATCTTCTGCTATTAAGAGAAGCCTGGGACGTGGCAGTATCATATTTCGTTTTAATTTGCCAATATACAATTTCATGCCTAAGTTTCTGAAACATCTCCAATCTTACATGGAGAAACTTCAGATTGTCGCACAACATTTATTTTCGAAAATTAAAGAAATGTTGTTTAAAAAGTGATGCAAAATAAAATACTTTATCAGTTGCAACGGCACTTTGGATAATTAAATTTTATATACTTATTACAGCAATTAACAAAATATTGTTGTTGTTTTCTCGCTTCATTGTAAAGTTGCAATGAATAAAAACCATTTCCGATTCTCGTTACCCCATATTTCAGAAACAAGTGCCACCCTAATAAAAAAAAAAAACAGCGCACCTTTAAAAGTTTAACTTTTTTGTGTTATTATTTTAATTATTTTGTATTTGGTGGTTTTGTTTTGCGTTGTAGAGCCAATTAGATTTGATGTCTTTTATACAGCAAACAGGAACACAATAATCCTTTTTTATTATTTTTATCCACTTTTTTGTTTATTTTTTTCATTTAGTAATTTATTTATTTTTTAATTTTAAATTTTTTTTTGCACTCGATTATTGAAAGGATTTAAAAAAAATAAATTTTTTTGGATGGTTCACTATTAACACAAAATTTTTATATTTCATATATTTTATTTTTATAATATTTTCCCAAAGAAAAGTTTTTTTAAACTTTTTTAATGAGTGTTACAAAAATTTAACTTCTTTTGGAGATGTAGTAATGTTATCGGAACATTGTGCCGCTTTTTCAGATCTCTTAACACTCTGCTTAACCGTGTTCAACAGGTGTTACAACCGTTCGCGTTTGCGTTTACTCTCAAACTGATCATATCAATAGACAGCTAATGCAAAAGCCCGAATAGTGCTCATGCCTTAGTTTTATTGTTGTTTTCGTTTTACAATTTCCGTTTCAATTTCGTTCTTGACTCTTTTTTTATTTTTCTATAAAGACATCAAACATGTTTGGAAGCAACATGGTTGTAAGTATTTGACATGAGAAAAATTCAAGTTAATATTTAGAAGTTAAACTACAAGCCGCATTGTTGTTTTTTTAATTTTGTAGTATTTTGTTTACATTCTCATAGTAAATTGTTTGGTAATTATGATGAAGATCATTTGTTAAGTTATTTTATTTTTTGTTTAGATTTTCAATATTTTTTCCATATTAAAATGTATACAATTTGTAAACTAAGCATTACAACGTTGTTCATTTTAATGGGTGGACAGAAACTTAAAGATATTTTGAAAAATTGAGTTAAAACCTTCAATGATATGTTGTATTTTATTCCGAGTGCAGACTCTTCATTGTTATCTCAGGATGATCATAAAAGTTTGAACGATTTTCGTAACTCTTATAACTTCTATAACATAGATAATCTTATTAAAAGTTAAATTTTTTAATAAGAAATTAAATTTTAGGGTTGATCTTTTTTAAATTGTCTATTAACATTTATAACTTAAACTGCATAAATTAATGATAGACAAATTCTACATCAGCACGTGGCAATATTTTGCATTTCTAATAATCACTTATGCCAGTAAAAAAAAAACAAATACGAATCTATTTTTTGCTTACAAATACGAGTATGTTATAATTATTATATGAGGAATTTCTTTAAAAATATTCTGAGGTCACTTATGAGTTTTAAAGCCATATACGAAAAAATATGTCATGCTCGTATTTATATGTCTTTAGATAGATGCAAATGTTTATGCACTTTGTTAGATTTAAGATAATATTAGCAAATTGCTTTTTATAGGAATTTTTATTGATTTAATGGGTAATAAACATTGAACCCTCCATATGAATGTCCCATTAAGAGGGATCACCAAATGTTATTTATATGACGAAAGAGCACCTCTAACTCATCAATAAACTTGATGAACATACAAATGATACTAATTCTATTTTATCAGAAAGGAAATATGGTAGTTCATTAATGCATCACTGGCACTATCAATGCAAAGCCTACTTTCGTCAATAAAAAACAAGTACGAAAATTATAGTCGGTCTAGACCGACTATATGATACCTTATACCATGCGTTTAGAGACCCTATCTCTTCGGTCCAACTAACTGGACATAGAAAATAAGCATAAACCAAATTTGAGTGGGATTTTTATTATTTGGCTGCAGATATGAAAAAGTTCATATCGGATGCTATATATATATGGGGACTAGGCCCAAAAATGGACCGATCCTGACTATGTTTGGTAAAGTCTCTTGAAGTTTTCAAAAATATATAGAAACCAAATTTGAGAAGAATCAGTGCAATATTTTTGTTTTTTGATAGATTTAAGTGAAGATCGGGAAGCAGCTCTATATTGGGCCTATGACTAAGAGTTGTCCAATAGGGACCATTTTTGGACTACTGATTAATGGATGTAATAAACGCATACAAACCCAATTTGAGTAAGATTTATATGATAATTTGGATCTTATGGCAATTTATGTCGATTTCATAGGGGTTGTTTTTATGGGGGCTAGGTCTGAACATGGACCGATTCTCACCAATTTTAACAGCTTTCATCATATGGCCAATAAAAGCTCATATACCAAATTTCATCAAAACATATTCATATTTGCGACCTGCAGTTTGATTACAAGGTTTACATGGACACACAGACGGACGGACGGACGGACATCGTTAAATCGAATCAGTTAGTGATTCTGATTCGATCGGTATAATAAAAGATGGGTTTAAGTCAAATATTTTTGGTAGTTACAAACAGCAGCACAAGGTCATTATACCCAAACCACATGGTGGTATAGGGTATAAATAAAGCTAGGTTGGTTTCCAGTAGCATAAAGTTGGTCTTTCACATTTAATTTTCTTTAATATATACAATGATACATATGTGTAAGTATATATAGTATGAATATTTTTTTATTAATTAGAATTGTAATTCTTTTAAATGTTCAAGTGGGCATGAAACCGAATGATGTATGATTTTAAAATTTGCATATGTTCGTCTTTAATTGATAGGAAAGTTAAATGCACAGGCTAAATACGCAAATAATAATCACTACATAAATATTCTTTGAATAGCCAATTAAACATATTTTTTTTTGGAAAGGAAGCTTAGATTTCAAAAATGTAACCACCAAACCATAGTTTGTGAGACCTTTAAAAGCCATAAAAAAAGCTTAAACTAAATATGACTAAATTGTCATTTATGCTAGAGTTCTTCGATTTTTATGGGAAAAAAGTTTGATTTTTGCGGTTTTATAAAAACAAAGCTTGAAATTTATTATGACGAAAGAAATTATACTCAATTGAAGGCTCACCTAATGGTATGTACGCTATATCCAGATGTAATTTTTTTGAAAATTAACGTTTTTTAATCACTTAGTTTTGGACATATTTATCTTTATTTTCGATATCATGTTAGTTCGGTTAATAGGCAATATAGGCATCAAACTTTTTTATTTGTTAAGAAAATTACCACTATGATATAAAAATAATTACAATTGTGTAAAATAAATTTAAAAACTATTACAATTGAATTAAATATTTGTTTCCACTTGCAGAAGTATGTAACCAAAATATTTTGACAAATTCAGTAACATAACTTAATTTTTGCTTTTTTTCTCAAAGGTAGTACTGTAATGACGATATGACACTGTCAACGTCGAGAGTACGAACAAAATTCCTAACTGATACCTGGCTACCATTTGCGATCTGCCACTGCTCGCTTGAGCGCTTTCGGACTGATGTTATTAAAATATTTTGAGAAACCAATATTTTAATCGTGATCCCATTATTTCTCTGTGATATATTTGTGTCATGGACCATGTCATCTAAGTCCGCCTTGGTTTTCAAAAGTGGCGGTGCATCGCCTAGCGCATTTGGTGTTGGTAAAAATTCCGAAATAGTTTCCGATCGATAGTCTATACTTAGCGAATACACATCAAATTCAACTGGAATTGTGTGAGACCCTTTTTATGGAGCCTTAGGATTTGAGAATGGACGAAGTACAGCTGGATCATCGAATCACATGAATAGTAAGGGATATTTTTCTCTACCTTGATGATTTAGTATTATGGTATTCGGCTGAGTCTGGCAAAAGTAGTATGAAGTTCGAGAGTGTTCACTTCGCTTCAATCAAATCACTGGATATACATATTTTATGGGAGTTTGCTTAGAACATAGTAAACCCTTGTAACTTCAGAAACATACCATGCCTTTGGAACCATATTAAAAAAAAAGAAAAATTATTCATACATGTCAACGAAAGACTTCGAAGTATTGCCCTTTATTCAAAGGTACAAAAAAAAAAAAAAAAAACAATATAAAATTTGTTTCCATAGTAACGTTTACTCACTTTTAATCACTTTCTTGCTACTTTATGTCGGTAAACTGCATTCATTTAGTATGTAGTATGTAGTATGTTTTAGTATTTTTATATTATTAAAACACAAGAAACGATTTTTTCTAATTTTTAAGCATCAATTCAAATCTATTATTCGCTAGATGCTATATATGGTACAGTAATGTCCAGTATTTTTTTTTAGCCTTGATTGTTTTATCATTCAAAAAATATTTTTTAAACATTAGACTAATAATATGATTTTTGTTAATGCTTAATTAGTAAAGCTATATAAACAAAATAATAATATATGGGTAATTGTACATGAGCTTTCAAAATATATGTTTGGAGTAAAATACTATATGAAAGGATAAAATCTTCAATGGGCATTACTACAATTTTTAGTCCTGACAAATGAAAAAAAATAGTTTTCACTTTTAGAGGTTTCCCTCTTTCATTTGATACCCATATTCACATAAACTGATGGGTAGAAACATTTAAATATATTTCTAGATATTTTTATATCTTTAAAATTTTGTTGTCTTTTAAAGGGAGAAGAGATCAGTAAGTGAAAAACTGAGAACGCAATTTTACTATATGCACTCTTTACTTTCCTGTGTATATTGTCCTGTTCAATATATGTTTGTAATATGTTTATTTAAATATACAAATATAGATTGAAAATTTATATTTCTATAATATTAATAGGCAATGCGATTTCTTGTGAACGATGTAAGTATTACAGTTTTATTCCGATTTTGACAAAAAATTTATCATTTGAAAGGTACTTCTTTTTCGCTGTTACCCAGATTTACAGATTTTCATTGTCTGGAATATTTGTTTGGAATTATGATCGTTTCAAGTTGCTACTAACACAAATTGTACAATGCTATGTGTGTGTTTATTAAATTTGTTAATGTGTTTGTGTTAATGTGTTGAGTTTGTTTTCTTCATTTCAAATCAGTTGAATTGTGAAGAATACCTTTAGGGTCTTTATTAAATGAAAAAAAAAAAATTCTAGAATTTGCACTCAAATTCCGAGTCCTGGAATGTGCTAGTATATACTAATAGGTTTGGAAAAGAAAAACGTTTTGTAAAAAATATAAATCGTGTTTACATGCTCAGAAGAATAATATAATCGCGGACGCCTTAAACAAATTAAATTATTTAAATGAACATTTTATAAAATTTCTCTATCCTATTTTTATCAAAAAAAAAAATAATTCTAGTAGCAATAAATATCATAATAATTAATGGAAAATAGTGATGTGCATCGTAAAAACCGAGTATTCGATTATCTTCAAAATTAAGATTATCAAAACAAAACATTTTTGTATCAGTTTTGTTGTTGTTTCTAGGCTTTATAACTTTAATTTATCTTTTTGCTAAAATTTACATTATATTTGAATCCTCTTGAAAAAAATATAATAATAAATAAATCATATGACAAAATCCGATTTACAAGTTATCCGTCAAATAGCGCAGTGCAAAGCCATTTTTGTAAAGTGAGGGTGAAATCCCAAGTCAGAGTGAAAGTACTATGCCAGTATAGTAAAAGCTTTAAAGGGTTTGGCCTTTTTCAGGCCATAGTTGATAGCTTCAGCTAATCAAGTTGGACTAATTTTATCGAATGAAATCTTCATGAAAATTTTAATCTATTCACCACACCACTGTGCAGAAGGTTTATATCAGTTTTTCAATCCGTTTTTAACTCATCGAAATAAATTCCTGTCTGTCTTGTTGTTGAAAACATTCTCCTGTCCATAATAAGTCGAGTTGTTCGCACTACTTAAGCTTAAAATGTTCGTCATAATCTGCAGCAGTTTGGTATTGCAGTTGGATTATCTAAACCAAACAGGCGAGGAATGACGTGCGAAAATGTAAAGATACTCCGATATAATTTCATGTAAAAAACTAAAAAATAGTGAAAAGTGTTTGTGCGTATAGAAATGTATAAGCATTGCATACTCATTTTGGTGTGCTTGTTGTAAATGTGAAAAAAAAATAACAAGAAAAACTGTGTATGCATCATTTACATATATGCTCGTTGCATTTAATAATTTTTTTCAATTGAAAAAGCACGAAAAAACCTAAAATTTTTGTTAATAATATTATTAATTTTAAACATCACTGTAAAAAATCTAGCAATTACAATTTGAAATCTAGCATTATTTGTCTCTTAGTGTTGACAACCTTGGTTACTATATTGTATATAGAACGCGGGTGGAGAGTATCAAATATTCGACACAGCTGAATCTATCACTCTTACGTATGTTAAATCAATTTTTTATTTATTTATGTATTTATCAATTTTTTAAATGACATAACATTTTCAGTGCATATGACTCTTATTTATCAGTAGAGTAGAAGAGATGTAAACGTATGAGTGATATTTTTCATATAAAATCAAACAGTATTTTTACACGCTACATAACTATGTGGTCAGGGTATAAAGGCTGCGCTGATATTTGTAACTAGCGAAAATATTTTACCTTCTACTATACTGAGCGATTCAGAATCACTTTCTGAGTCGATTTAGCGATGTCGTCCACCTCTTCATTTGTCCATCCGTCTGTGTATCCATGTGAACAAGGCACTCAAACTACAAGTCGCAAATATGAATATATTTGAATGAAATTTTACATACAATTTTGTATCAGCCACGGGACGAACGCTATTGAAATTGGTAAAAATCGGTGCATGTTCAGATCTAGTCCCCAAACAAATGACCCTTATAAGATTGACTTAAATTGCCACAAGACCCAAATTTTCATATAGATCTTGGTCAAATTTGGTTTGTTTGTGTTATTACATCCATTAGTCCATAAATAAACAATGCAGGAGATATCTTAGGCATAGTCCCACATAAAACTGCTTCTCGACCTTAACTTTAATCTATCAAAAACAAAATTATTGCACAGATTTTTTCTCAAATTTAGGTTTTTTACACGATTTGTAAAAAATAAGTGATTTTACCAAATATGGTCAGGATCGGTCCACTTTTTGTCATAGTCTCCATATAAGTATAGCATTCGATATGAACTTTTTCATATCTGCAAGCAAAAAAGTATAATAAGATGCACCTGAGACCAACTCTCTAAACACATGATGTAGAATATCGTATTGTCGGTCTAGATCGAGTAATTTTTTTTTTATTTGTTTATTCTATTGTTTGTATATGTTATTAAAAAATATTTATTTAAACCTTAGCTGCAATTTTGCTGATGCTTGAAATGAAAAACCATCTATTTTTCTTGAGTCACAGCTGATAAACTAAGCAAATAAACGTCAATATAATAAATAAATATAAATCCCTTGAATTTAGCACTTTGAGCCTGACTTGGAATTCGTCTAATGAGAATTTAAGAATATATGCGAATACAGTTTAAAAGCAGTGAATACTTTTTTATAAACTTTTCTTGACATTTATTAGATTTGCGGTAATTTTATAGGGAAAAAAATATTAGGATCTGACAAATATTGAAGAATTACCTTCGAACGTATTCAGTATGGAAAATATTTAAAAGGTTAAAGTTCCTAATCTGAAAGTTTTTCGACAAAACAAATATCTTGAATTCATCAAAACAAAATATTTTAAATTAGGAAAATCTAAAATGTTTTGAAATGAAAAAATTGTAAAATTTTTCTATAAATGCAATTATAGAGTTCTTAAAAGAAAATGTGCTGACATTAAAATCTACAAAAAGTTATTTGATTTTATATAAATAACCAGGTACTTTTTTTAAAGAAAATTTGTTTTTACAAACGGTGTGGAGGGTATACAAATTAACGAAAACACGAAGCTCGAAGAATTCCGGAATTCCGAAAAATACCGACATCCCGAAATCATAACTTAAAAATCCCAAGTAGCGTGATATGAACCAGGGATGGAATTGTTGATACAATTGTACTTTTTTTGATACTATTTGATGTTGAAAAATACGTTGATACGCCCGCGACTCAGTTGATACATTTTCAAAATTGAACGAATTTTAACTAATTTTTTTATTGAAATTTTTTTCTTGCATTAATTTTTCCCCATTTTCTACTTATTGAAATATGGTAACTCGTTGAGAAACTCTTTTAAATTTAACCACACTGGCAACACTTCATTCATTTATGTGATGATGGTCTAACAAATATCAGCTGACTTTTGTTTATAAAATTTGTTTTTTCCCAAAACAAATGCCAAACGCAATCAGACTACAAGCAGCAAAGTAACATTTTCCTCCTAACAGCACGGTGATGCTTTAATTCTGATTAATCATTGTTTTTTCTTCTTTACGCAAAAAAAAAAAGTCGGAAGATTTGTTTGTTCTCGATAAATACTAAAAAAGTCAGCAATTAACTGTGATTCAATAAATAAAATAGTTTTAACAATTAATTCTATTTACCTTAATCATGGAATATGATGAACCTGGGTAAGTTTTGCAATGGGTTTTAAAATAAATTAAACTTAATTCTAATTTTATTTTTCTTAGAACCAGCAAGTCAAACAAGCCATATTTAGTTCCATTTAGAGATGATTGGGTAAAAAAGTTTACATGGTTGAAAAAGGATGAAACCGGAAATAAATGTACTGTTTGTAATTCTTATATTACTGGAGGCTTAACACATTTAAATCGTCATGACCTGAGTGAAAATCACAAAAAGAAAGTTAATGCCGCCAAAACAACACTCAAAATTGACAATGTCTTAACAAGTTCCACAAAATGTACAATAACGGAATCTGCAAAAAAATTAGAAATAATGCTGAGTGCTTTTGTTGCAGAGCATAACCTTGCATTCACGGTACTCGATCATCTAAATTTTATTATAAAGGAAGGAGTTCATGATTCCCAGATTGCTAAGAAATTTAACATTCGCAGAAGAAAAGGTAAAGAAATTGTGACAAACTTGCTTGGCCCTGAAAATTCTAAAGACATACAAAGCTTTTGTAACAACCATCACTTTTCGTTAGTAATCGACGAATTTTAGATGGGAAATCTAGTGACCGTTTTTTGAGTTTGGTACAAATTGAAGACAGCACATCTAATGGAATCTTCAATAGCACACTGCCTGTATTATAGGAAAATAACATACCCTTAAAAAATATGGTCGATATGACCACAGATACTTGTGCTGTAATGATGGGTTCTTCAAATGGTGTGCAATCTAAATTTAAAAATATTATTCCTCATTTATTTTCCAATGCATGCATATGTCACATTTTAAATTTTGTTTCATCAGCTGCCTCTAAATTTGGAATTCCTGAGGAATTTGATAAGTTTATAAAAGAAATAAATTTTCATTTTTGTAACAGTGCGAGCAGAGGAGAAGAATTCATTAAATTCCAGGAATACTTTGGAGCCGAAATACATATAATCTTTAAATACGCTACAACAAGATGGCTTTCAAGACAAGAAGTAGTTAATCGAATTCTAGAACAGTGGGAACCCTTACAATATTATTTTGATATTTTTGATGCTGATTCAAAAAATGAGAGAATAAAGTTTATAAAGTTTTAGGATTTGCAAATCCAATATACAAAATGACACTTTTATTCCTTCAATATGTTCTTAAAATTGTTAATGCAGTGAATGTTGAAATGCAGTCAGAGGATGCTCGTATGCATATTTTTTGCCAAGATTAATATTTTTATTTCGCCAAATTGCACGAAACTTTATTAAAAAGAGTTTTTTAGACAACTCTAAAATTTCAAAACTAAACCTAAATGATAATCATATTCCGTTGAACGATATATTTTGTGGCACTGAAGTTGATTTATACATAATCGAAAATCAAATCGACAGTAGTGTTGTAAATCAATTTAAACAAAATGCAAAAAGTTTCTATATAAAATCCTAAATTGGTTTAGTAAATTTTCACCCGAAAATGTTTTGTCAGGAAAAATCAACAGCATTGTGCCTTTTTTGATCAAAATGTTTCCCAATGAAAGCAAAAATTTTTTGAACATTAACTCACAATATAGAGCATTGCCCGATTTGGATGAATTAAAACCATTAATAAAAGAAAATATGTGTGGTTTCTGGTCAAAAGTGTCTGAAATTAAAAATGAATTAGATGAGAAGATGTTTCCTGATATTTTCAGAATTGTTCGTGGAATTTTGTCGATACCTCATTCCTCTGCAAACGTGGAGAGGATTTTTTCTTATCAAAATCTTATAAAAACAAAAGAAAGAAACCGGCTTCATGTTCCAACAGTATCAAATCTTATTCAAACCAAAGACTTGTTAAAATCAGCAAATGCTTGTTGTTATAATTCTGAAATTTCTAACAACATGATATTAAAAAATGTATAAAAAATAGTTTAAATTGAATTAAACTTTAAATTTTAAAGTCGTACAATATCTTTACTTTAAAGATGTTAGTAATATTTTTTTTACATCTTTCTCTTAAAAACATAATTTTTTGATCTCGAAAAAAATATTTGTGTTCCTTTTTATATATAATTTTATGTATATTTTTTTCACTTTATTTAATGTTTTTTATTTTGTGTTTTTAAAATACATTAATGAATTTTTATGTACCTGTTTTGTTTATAATTATTATTATTTTTTTTTTAAATTAAATAAAAAAATGTACCTTGATGGTCAAAAAAGTACAATTTAAAATCATTTTTGATACCAAATCGAAATTGCTATATTCCATCCCTGATATGAACAGCATATCTTTTGGTCATGTACTTAATAAGTTTGATTTACCACAAAAATATTAAAATATTTAAGGTGGTTACCTCCTCCTAATTAATTTAAGTTATCCAAAAAGAGCATATTTAGGTAATTGACAACCCAGTTTAAATCTATTTATTTAACCAATGGTAAATTTAAGTGTAATCGCTTTCCCCAGGTAAAGCCAAGAGGATTTATCAAAATTTCAATATTTCATTTTTTGAGAACACTGTGAAGTGAAAAACGTGATTTTTAGGGAAAAATCGCCTAATTTGTTATTGCATAATAAAAAATATTAAAAATTTGAAAAAAGAAACTATACGGCGTTACCTCCTAAATTGTGTACAGAAATAGTATTCAAAATTTGGAAAGGATCGGCGCAGTAGTTTTGCAGTTATGAGGGCATCGACTTTGGGAATGTGAGATTTGGGAAAAATGTTTTAAAGTTTTGAACACTAAAATATTTGGAATAAAACGTGGCTATACCTCTGATTAAGTCACGCGACCGATTTACTTTTATCGGCTTACCTCACACTGCATCATCGATGCCATTTCCATAAAGGATGTTGTCATCATCCATTATTTGTAAACAAATTCTTGCTACTTTCACCGACGAGGCCTGCCTACTTTAGTTTGTTTTTCAGCTTCCTGCTCCGCTCGGCTTTTATAGTCAGTTGTATCTTCGTTAGATTTGCTCCGATTCATCTTAAATTTTCACACAATATTCTTGAAAGATTCTTCATTCAGAAAATCAATTACAAAATGCAGAAAAGATAGTTTAAAATCGTTAATGTCTAAAGAACTCGGGCATGAATACCTGGACATTTCAAATAACATAAGTTGATTTTCCAATAAATATTTCGTATGGTTTTTGAGAATCATCTACAAAATATCAAGATATAGTAATTTTTACTATTATTTTGAGACAACAACTTTTTTTAAGGCTCCCTAATGTAAATATAAAAATACATTGAAGAGTATTCCAGGAGATTTTTGAGAAAATTGTTTACTTATTTAATAAAAGCAGGAACTCCGAAAGAAAGATATATTATCTGGCTAAGTTGATCTGTTTTCTTTCTCGATTAAAATAGCGAGTTAACTTTGAGGAAATCATTCACTAATTAAAGGTGTGACTAGTTAATTTTAACTGTAAATAATGGATTCATCTATATAGTTCATTAATGAACTAAAATCTTTGCGAATACAATAAATTTTTTAGTACTATAGACATTAGTCCCGAAAAATATGATTTCTTTTCTCTAACGCACTTTTACTTAAGTTTTCTGACTATGAACTGACTTAACAATTTTTTTGTTTTTTATTCAAACTTTACATTCGTGTAAATCAGCTCAAAATTGGTTATAGGCAGAAAGCCATCTAGAGCATATTGTTTATCAATATTTTGAACAGGTAAGTATTCAAAAGGGGGTAAATCGGACGTTACTGTGCCAGAATATGACCTAAAATATTGAGACACCTCTAAAAAAAATTAAAAATTCAGTGCGTTTGTTGTAATAATTTAGTATTAACTTTATCAAATTGTTTACTTTTTCAATATTTGGTTTACATTTATTATAAGTAGTGCAATAACTCCAGATATTAATGTAAAAGTAAAATTGACTTAAATTGCCATAAGATCCACATTATCATATAGATCTGAATCAAATTGGGTTTATGTATGTTTATTACATCCACTAATCAGTTTTTTAAAAATAAACCCGATATTTACCTAAATCTATGAAACACAAAAATAATGCACAAATTATTCTAAAATTCGATTTGTATATGTTTTTGCAAAAAAGAAATGGCTTTACCAAATATGGTTACGATCGGTCCATTTTTCGATCAAGTCCCGAAATAAATGTAGCATCCAATATGAACTTTTTCAAGTCCACAGGCATACAAATTAAAAAAAAAATCCATTCAGATTTGTTTTATGCTTATTCTCTTTACCCAATTAGTTGGACCTAAAACCAATTCTCTAAGCGCATGATATAGGGTATCGCATAGCCGGTCCAGACCAACTATACTTTTCTTACTTATTTGAATTTTTTTTTATCCTTGATTATTTTAATGTAACATTGTTTCACTTTATTAAAAAATTAAGCCGCAACATTATCCTGTTTAAAGACAAAATTAATTCTATTTACCCTATTAAAAGAAACTAATGTATGGATCAAAGGTTACAACTAAAAAGTAAGAACTAATTTTATTATTATTATTTTATATTATAAATTACACTAATTATATTTTTCAAATTTAATATATATACGATTTCGTGAAGTTGTATACGCTTTTTTAATTGTTAAAATTACGTTGGTTTATAAACTCGATAAAATAAAATACTTATTATCACATGCTACCGGGCAGAACCCTGTAACTACATGTTGTGTATATTGCGCAAGTTGCTTTCTCTAGCTTATGTTAGAATTTAAATGTGTATGAAGATGATTAAATGTAGAATGATAATTAAAAGCGGTTTTTTCATCCAAACTCAATAGTCATTAAATATTTCGAGATAGTTTTGAATATTTTACAAATTATTAACCTCTCATTTGCGCAGGCCGCATACATCAATTAATTATTTGACCTATGGCATGTTCTGCATAACTCTATATGTACCGGTATGTTGTACGAGTCCAGTATCAAGTTATACTAACTGATGAACATTTAAGAGGTACTCCATTTGTACAACACTAATTGTAGCTGTTTTGTATTGCCCATAATAAAAATGTATCATTAATCATTTTTATGTCTATGTAAATTATCTTTTGTCTGTTTCATTGCATTTTGCCACTAACAATTTTATTTATTCAACAACTAAACAACAACTACAACTAAAACTGAAGGGCCCTATTTTTGTATGTACGAGTTTATATACGAGTATGTCTATGAAAGTGTTTTAAAGTATTTGTGTATTTACTACAATTTGATGCATCATTAAAAGTTTTATTACAAAAACGCGTTTAATTCATTTTGTTATGTTGTTTAGTTTATTTCTTAAACTACTTCTCTCCAAGAGTTAGACATAAAAGCAAGTTCAAGGTCAATTTTATAAAAACATATTTTCATACATATTCATCATATAATGTTTTTTCACTTTATTTTCATACAAAATGAAATGAAAAGGTTAATTGTTGTTTTTCTGTTGCATTTAAAAAACTAAATAAAAGCAAAACACTTTCCCATGGTGCATGCAAGAACACAATTATGTATTTAAAAATATATTAAATAAAGTTTAAATCGCATTAAAAGTTGTCTAACAAACTAATGTGGGTTTCCACAGTAAAATACAATTGTAGATGGTCAAGTACCAAGTGTCGGACAACAATAAGTTATGTGTGTTTGCCGGATATCTTATAGTTATTTAAAATCTATGACAACACTTTACATAATTGGCTAAGGGATTTGACTTCCAACAAGCTGTTTCTGGTATCAAAACTCTGTTGGAACCAAATAAAATTAATAATTAATTGAAATAGAAATAAAATATAATTCAAAATAAACAAGTAAGAATGTTAAAATCGGGTATGTCGAATCTTTGATACCATCCACCTCAGTTTTACGTTTTTTTTGACATCTGGACTTATTTCTCAAACTTGTTTAACATTAAAACAAGTAAGAAAATTATAGTCGGTCTAGGCAGCTCTATGTGGGGCCTATAGATCTATACGATCTATACTCAGAAAGTGATTCGGGTCAAGTATTTTTGGTCAAGTATTTTTGGTAGTTACAAACAGCAGCACAAAGTCATTATACGCAAACCGCATAGTGGTATAGGGTAGAAAAACGAAAAACTAATTTTAAAAAAATAATAATTTCGCATACGGAAGACGAACCCAAGACCATGGTTTCTCATAACATAACTGATTGTAACTTGCTGTTGTTTGTAGTTGCACCATTTTCGTTTTATTTTTGCATTAATTTTATAGAACATTGTTATATTACTAGCAGATTCCAGCCCCGGAAATTCGAGTGCAAATTCTATGAAATTTTATTTTTGACACTTCAACACTTTTTAAATATCGATTGCATTATTTGTTTATGCCCAAAATTATTTTTCAATTCAACAAAATTATTATTGTGAATGGGGGAAACCCTAATTTTTTTTTTGCAAACTTATCAACAAATTTAAAAGGAGCACACATAGTATTGTAAATCTGGTGGACAACTAAAAAGAAATACCTTTCGAATAAAATAAGTTTAGTCAAAATTGGAAGAAAACTATGTAACAAATCAGATTATTACGATTATATGTGACAACGGAAAATCCAGATGCAAATTTAAGAATTCTGGTTGAATTCATAATTAAATGTTATGTGCCAATGTACTTCAATATCAAGTATTACAGCTCTGTCGTGTACGCCAGTGCATTATTTTTCAAGTTCATTGGTTGGTCACGATTTCTAAAGCCTCGTTTACTCAAAATTGTCAATCAAGTAATTAAAGATAATTCATATTATGCGCATTCGGAAAATATCTTGTTATCAATGTTGTTTGATGATAGCAAAGAAAAGCGCGACTGTGCTATCAAGAAAATTCTACGCTATCGAACCGATGTTGACGACCCAACGCAACTTAGAGCTTATAAAAAACCAGATATAAACTTTAATTGCACAAGTTACACGGAAATGATCAATATGAATGACATAAATAACGTATTTGAACCACCATTCACGCGAAGCTTCCGTACGATACATTGAAAGAATATTTAAATCAAGATGATCCACCGTTTAATGATCCAAAAATTCCATCACACATACAAGGAACGGAACGACATGTTCAATTGCTAGCTAGCGTTTCCAAACGGGTTATACCGGAAAATGCAGAGGCTGTTATGGCGACGACATTAGAGAGCCGTGCAAAATTGCCGAGAATTGAAAGTAAAAAAGACTTCAAACAATAATTTTTTTTGGTTTCTTTTCTATAACTAACTTTAATTAATTTTCTCATTTACATATGTTCTGACTAGATAAATTTCTTAAGAGAAAAAATAGATATTATAAATAAATACTAAATATTATTATAAATAAATAAATAAAAATAAAGAAAAAAACATAGACATTTCACTGATTTTTTCATGTAAAGTGCCAAAACTGGCGAGTTTTTTAAATGTTTATATGGGGAACCCCACAGGGGAGTTCCAGGGGGTATGCCACTGGCATGGGTGAGTCGGCCCTCCAAAGATAGGGGGGTCAATCATACATTCGGACTCGATTGCGGCACTCTAAAAGGGTCAAAGTGAGACAGACAGACAGACAGGTCAAAAGTTGGGACATCAGAATTCGTTTTAGAGGTATGGTTCCTTCGGCAAAGTTTCTTATTTTGATCCCTAGAATACGATTTTCACTGAGCAATGGGCGATTTTTTGCCTCCCCACAAATCGACCCGAATACATTGTATACCCTCTGCGCAGTGGTGTGGATGGTATAGAAAGAAGAATAATTAAAGCGCAGGGAATGAACAAGAAAATAGTGGTGCTAGAATTGTTTTTATTTTGTTCCCACTTTTTATAATTGACATTCTACTTAAAAGTAATCATGAAATTTTTTATTTGGGAAAGGATTAGTACACTGATTAGTCAGTAAGGACGTCTGTAGCAAATTTTCCATAGCGCTTATACTTATGCTGACTCAGAAATAGTTTTTCCATCAGCTAACAAATTTTTGTCATCGTAGAAAGTTGTATATTAAAAAGCCACAATCTGAACGAATTTGGTTGAAGTAATTTTTAAAATGCAATTATTTTTAAAATAGATAAAATGGGATACCGTGAAGAATCAATTTCGGAGAATCTTAATTAGAATTTTTTTGGTGCAGATATCTTGATTGGGACTACAAAAATGATATAAGTTTTCCAAGTTGATTTTGGTTAATGATATATATAGAGCAGTATTATTATACCAGCGGTAACAAGCAGACTTAATAAAAACAAGTAAGAAAATTATAGTCGGTCTAGACCGACTTTACGATACCCTATACCATGCGTTTAGAGACTTTCTCTCTTAGGCCCAACTAACTGGATATAGAAAATAAGCATAAACCAAATTTGAGTCGGATTTTTATTAATTTTTTTGGCTGTAGATATGAAAAAGTTCATATCGGATGCTATATCTATATGGGGACTAGGCCCAAAAATGGACCGATCCTGACCATGTTTTGTAAAGTCTCTTGTATTTTGCAAGAATATATACAAACAAAATTTGAGAAGAATCAGTGCAATATTTTTGTTTTTTTTGATAGATTTAAGTGAAGATCGGGAAGCAGCTCTATATGGGGCCTATGAGTAAGAGTTGTCCCATAGGGATCATTTTTGGACTACTGATTAATGGATAAATTAAACACATACAAACCCAATTTTACTGAGATCTCTATGATAATTTGGATCTTATGGCAATTTATATCGATTTCATAGGGGTCATTTGTATGTGGACTAGGTCTGAACATGGACCGCTTCTCACCAATTTCAATAGCGTTCATCCTATGGCCGACGGAAGCTTATATACCCAATTTCGTCAAAATATATTCGTATTTGCGTCCTGCAGTTTGATTACAAGGTTTACATGGACACACAGACGGACGGACATCGTAAAATCGAATCAGATAGTGATTTTGATTCGATCGGTATAATAGAAGATGGGTCTAGGTCAAATATTTTTGGTCGTTACAAACAGCAGCACAAAGTCATTATACCCAAACCACATAGTGGTATAGGGTATAAAAATAGCCTTTCATAAAAACTCTACCAGAAAAACTAAAACTTAATTTGATATCACCTTAGCCTAGATATCCAACGAAACTCTGGAAAAATAAAAGTGGGTTTTTCACTTTCAGACCTAGCTATACCGATTATGAGATCAGGTTTAAGGTGCTTAAAATATAAACATTTTTTCTGATTTTTTAACGACTATATTTTTTTTTAATTGGCTATATTATATCAAATGATTATCCGCAACTTAACAAAAAAACTAAAACAATTACTTACTTTTTCACATGAGAACAACATTTTTCTTACCTGAAAAGAAAAAAAGTTTAAAATTTATTTAGATAATTTTATATTAACTAATATTTCAAATAAGAAAAAAAGTTATTAATATTTTATTAATTTACTATTAATATTTGTATTACTAGTTGAGTAATCTTTTAGTTGAGTAATCTTTTAAACCCTAAATCTGAAAATTTCAACCTTATCTTTTCATTCATTCATTTTTATACTTTACACCACTTTATGTTTGCAACTGCCCTATACAATCGACATACCCAAATTATCGAAGGAAGGAAAGAAATTTTAGATTGTTTAATATCCGTGAATGATTTGAATGTTTCCAAATTACCACATGAAACAGTAGTTCAGTTACGTAGTAATTCTTCTTCAACAACGCTTGAGAAATTCACCTTTAAAAAACATCATAAAAGTTTATTACTTTTGCCTAGATCGTCTCCAACAACCAAAAGGTATCCTGTGCCTACAAAGAAATCCTAATCAATAGAAATTAAGACGGCAGATTAAAAACGTCCTCTTTCTGAAGAATTAGAATGTTCGATAACGCCTACAATTTCCACTTCCAATTCGATATCCTCTTCAACAGTAGCTAATGTTCGAACTATAGTATGGGCTGTTACAAGTTCTAAAGTTTTGGAATATCGAGTTGTATTGGGTTATCTAGGAACCATTGAAATGCATAAACAGAATATCGAATAACCTTGACGTTGCTGCTGTGACACATTCAGCCAATTCAATAACAACACCAATATCAGTGACAACAAAATCTGCAGATGGTTTAGTTACTTGCAGCTACAAAACCTAGAACAGGCCAAACGAAAAGAGTGACCCTGAAAAAGTCTCTCCGAAGTCATCCTCAGAACATCATGATCAGGATAAAATACAAAAGACTACAATGGTTCTTATATCGAAACATATATTTGAACCAAATCTGGTAAATAGTGATACACAATATGATGAAAGTTACTTTAAAAAAAATGAGGATGCTGCATCGGCGGGTGGTAATACAACATTGAGTTCGATGCAAAACACAGATGTAATGGCAGCCGCTATATCTAAGGGTATAAAACAACAACCAGTCTCTAAGAAGCAGGCCATTCGTATCAAGTAGTATAGCACATTTATGTTCCGCAACGACGATACGATATGCTTCCATCCCGCAGAGTTAAATAAAAAAGTTTTTTTATATCCAAAGAAATCATCGCACAATGTTTCCTGGTAGTGCCTTTGCCTTGAATTGCCTCCTCGCTATACTCATTACAAAGTTGATTGCGTCGATTGTGGATTTTGCCTTTCGGAAACCATACTGTCTTTGCGATATACCTCCAACTTCGTTGACGGCGGTTAGCAATCTACTATATATAATCCTCTCTTGACACTGGCCTATTGTATCCAAGAGGCATTTGGTCTATGCGGCTTGTCTGGTAATAGAGTTCTCTCTATTTTAAATTTGGGCATGTAATTTGGACTGATTTCTTTCCCTTTAAACGTGGCATAACCACATGGTATGTGTTGCCCCAGGGTTTTATGTCAGCTTCGATACATAACTGTTTAAAACATTCCGCTTTGATCAGATTTATGGCTCTTTGTAGGTTGTAGGTTGGCTCCTTGCCTGGTGGTAAGCCTCTCTCTTGGGTATGAAATCCGGCCGCGCTCTACTTCTCTGGTATTTTCGTTTAGTCTGCAGACACTCTCTTCGTATCGTGGCTATATTATCATTCACCAATAATTTTCAGTTCTTCATTGACTCACTCTTTTCCTTGGCATGGAAGTATCACATACCGTTTTTAGAGCCACTTCAATTTGGTCTTCCATGCTAGATACAGTACCATATTCGATAAGGTAGTTGCAGAATATTTCCACGAAAGTTTCCATATCGAATTTATCTTTAGCCCAACCTTTAAATGCTATTTTCCCTCGAGGAAATCATGTAGGTTCACCGCTGCTAACCGTAAATATTATGATTTGGTGGTCGCTATGAGTATAGTGTTCAATCACTTTCTATTCTATGGCTCTAGGCACTTACAACTGTAAGATTCACAATTGAACGGTAACCAGCTCTTCTTAACTTTTGGGTTTTTCCTTTATTTACGAGGACAACGACGAGCTTTGAGAAACCTTCGTTAGTCCTCTGACTTCCCCAATCTATTGACGATGCAATAATATTTCTTGCGATTATAACTGTGGTAACCTGCGTCCCTTACCAGGTTATCGATATGCCTTTTAAATTTCAGAATAGGTATATTCGGTGACACATTGCAGCTGTAAATGCATATGCCCCCAATATTTACCCTGGAAAAGCCTTCAGATAACTGATTTATGCCATCCTCTATCGCTTTGTTTCCACAAGCCCACACTGCTGCTCTAACTGATGCGTCTTTTTTCCAAACGTTTTAGTCTAGGTTTTTGTACTGTTCGCTTATAGTAGTGACGTTTGATTCAATTTCTCAGACGGTCTATGAGAAGAGTTGGATGCTTCTCCGTAGCTTCCAGCTATGCACTTTCTATCGCCACTTCCGTTTGACTGGCATAGCATACAATTTGGTTCAGCTTCAAAAATTTTCGAGATGTGACCTTTAACTTCGCATTTCCGGCATTTCTGAATATGCCTCACGATAAAAAAAAATAAACAACATTAAAGAAAAAAATATTTCTGAAAAAAGTACTTCTTTTAAAAGTACCAATAAATTATTTTCTTAAAAAATTTGTGTAAAAAGGTAACCTTTTTCAGCAACTGCCCTTTTTTCAAAAAGGTACCTTTTTTAAATGTGGCTTAAAGAAATACCCTTTGTTCCTTTGTACTTTTTTCTAAAATAATTACCCTTTTTATAAAAAGTACCCTTTTTATAAAAAGTACCTCATTTTTAAAAACAGTTACTTTTTTAAATAAGTAAATTTTTTCCAAACAATTTTTAATTTAATAAAAAAAAATTACCTCTGTTTATTTACCTTTTGCTAAAAAATTAACTTCAAATAAATTACTTTTCTAGTGTACAATTTTAAAAAGTACTTTTTTAAAAAAGTACAATTTCTAACAAGAATAAATTTTCTTAAAATTACCTTTTCTTAAAAAACTTACTTTTTTAAACAAAGTACCTTTTCTAAAAAGTGCCTTTTTTTAAAATATAATAGAAACTGGTCAAAAAGAATTTAAAATTTCGTTATCAGCAACAGTTTTAAAATGGTAGGCGTACCCAACATTGATTGTAATATTGGTGAAGGGTATCTAAGCCTCGGCACAGCCGAATGTAACTCTCTTACTTGTTACTATTTCATTTATTTATTTTTCAATATTTATCAAACAAATTTATTACTTAACTACTGCACATGTTATATATTTATTTATTTATGTATATATATTTATTTATTTGAAACTCTACACACAAGTCTAAAAGTCTCTTATTGCAGTATAGAATTATGCATTTGGAAATATAAAAATTTTTAAATCTTATATTAATACTTATACTAAATTTAAATATAAATAAATATTATAGATTTTACAAAAAAAAAATTAAATTTAAAAAAATTAGAACAATTGAAAGTTAAATTTCGCAATAACAAAACACTTATAAAATACAGAAAAATATTTTACAGCTTAATGAACAGAGTAGAAATTAGGTAATTTTCTCTTAAAAATTTGTGCGCTACTAATAATTTGCATGCTGTGAGAGACTAAATTCCAGAGATGAATTGCATTAATATAGAATTACTATTTGAATTTAAACTACGGTGTCTAAGCGGGATAATTCATTTACCTCTATTTCATCTAGAAAAGGTTTGACGACTCTAAAGATTTAGAAAAATTAGAGCTCTTGCATTGAGTACATCTTCAAACTGAATGCCATAGAGTTTGGTTCTGAAAGGTGATATAAGTCCATGTTTTTTATTCCGTATACGTATCGACAGATAGTTTTGAATATACGATTTAGTTTTTCACTACAGCATCAGATTTTGCATCCATACTTTAGAATTGGCTTTAAATAGGTTTTAGCAAGAAGAATTATAATCTTGACAGGAGTGCAGTGTTGTGTTGACCAAAGAGTTCTAAGCATTGAAAACGTTCTTCCATAAGCGTAGTTAATGTGTTCAGTCCATGTGAATATTATTTGGGAGTTCATTTATGTAAAGTGAAAAGAGATGCGGCCCCACGATCGACCCTTAAGGGACCCCTCTTCTAACGCGCTGTAAATTAAATTTGGATGAGTTAATATGGACATACTGATATCTGTTACCTAGGTATGTGGATCTAAGACGTATAGCTGTGTTTGAGAACATGAACATGTTTTGGAGTTTGTGGCACAATATGTTATGATCAACAGTATCGATGGATTTTGAGCGATTTAACAGCATTAAAACCATTTTTCTTTCATCTATTTCTTTCCTTATTTCCTCAGCAAGATCTATGAGTGCTGTTATTCAACTGTCTATCAGCTAACAGATTATATTCGCTTATATATAATGACATTTGGTTATGAATTATACGTTGAAAAACTTTTGATAAGAAGGGCAAGATGGCAATTGGCCTAGTTAGTAATTTCTGAATTGTATTTAAGATTGTATGTTATAGCCTTTTTATGTAAATGGCAACTCCACCAGCATCAGAAAATTTAACTGTATTATTTAATATCACAAAACAAAAAATATCCACTTATTTTAAAAATATAGCCTATTTTATTGCGACTACGGGCATATAACGATGAAAACTCAAATTTTCTATCTCTTTTTTCAAGCATTTTTGTCTTTTTTTTTTAAATCAGTGCAAAACAGCTTTAAATGCTATTAAAACTAACTTTATGTGAATGTCATGATAAATAAACTATAAAAAACTTAACAGTGAATGATAAAAAAACTTAAAGTTTTTTTTATTCTTACCGAATGCCATTTTTTATTATATTAACTGTGCCAAAACTAATAACAATAAAGTTTAGGGTTATTTTCAGTTTTCCCTTTTGCATGTTAAAGTTTCCTTATGGTAACATCCAAAGGCAAGTCACAGGTGTGTCCTTTTTTATATAAATATGAAATTAGAAAATTGCTAATGTGAACCAAACCTGAATGTTAGTAACAGTTGTTTTTTTTTTTCGCAATTTATCTTCGTAAAGTAATTTAAATGTTTCAAAATTAAATATCTTATCAATATTTAAATGGGTCATTGAGGTGACATTAGAGATTTTAATGATATTTTATGAAGATTTTAAACTACATATTATCATTATTACTGTTTGGTCATTCCATGATTTTTTGAATTTCATTATTAGTTTATTATAATTTTATTATACCCTCCACACCACAGTGGCAGAGGGTACATGTAGGCTTGTCATTCCATTTGTAATGCATAGAAAAACTAATATCCGACCCCATAAAGTATATATATTCCTGATCCTTATCACAGCTCGAGTCGACATAGCGATGTCCGTCTGTGTGTCTGTTGAAATCGCGTCATTCACAAAATAAACCATTCACCTCAACCAGCTTCCGAAAAACATATTTGCTATCCTTCCCATCAGGTTGGTGTCTAAAATGGGGTAAATCGGGCGTCATTGTGCTGAAATATGAGCAAAAATTTGTATACACCTCTACGAAAAAAGAAAAACCCATGAAGGCTGAAATGCCAGAAACAGGTCCGATTAAGAATATAGTGTAGTTATGAATTTTTGAAATACATGATTTCTTCTTCTCTACCACGCACTACTGAAACCCAGTGTGTTTGTTGTAATAATTTAGTGGTTGAACATAATAGTTGTACAACAACATAAAAATGCCTCAAAAAATTATGCATATACATTAACAATACCAACAACACAACTACCATGAGCTAGGTTTGTAGTCTTGCCGCATATTTTTTATCGTTATCACGATATAGTCGCCAAAATGAAAGAAAAAATATAATCCCTAAAAAAGTCAAATAAAAAGTACCATGTAAAAAATGAAAATTAAAAAATTAATAATTAAAAATTATAAATTATAAATTAAAAATTAAAAATTAAAAATTAAAAATTAAAAATTAAAAATTAAAAATTAAAAATTAAAAATTAAAAATTAAAAATTAAAAATTAAAAATTAAAAATTAAAAATTAAAAATTAAAAATTAAAAATTAAAAATTAAAAATTAAAAATTAAAAATTAAAAATTAAAAATTAAAAATTAAAAATTAAAAATTAAAAATTAAAAATTAAAAATTAAAAATTAAAAATTAAAAATTAAAAATTAAAAATTAAAAATTAAAAATTAAAAATTAAAAATTAAAAATTAAAAATTAAAAATTAAAAATTAAAAATTAAAAATTAAAAATTAAAAATTAAAAATTAAAAATTAAAAATTAAAAATTAAAAATTAAAAATTAAAAATTAAAAATTAAAAATTAAAAATTAAAAATTAAAAATTAAAAATTAAAAATTAAAAATTAAAAATTAAAAATTAAAAATTAAAAATTAAAAATTAAAAATTAAAAATTAAAAATTAAAAATTAAAAATTAAAAATTAAAAATTAAAAATTAAAAATTAAAAATTAAAAATTAAAAATTAAAAATTAAAAATTAAAAATTAAAAATTAAAAATTAAAAATTAAAAATTAAAAATTAAAAATTAAAAATTAAAAATTAAAAATTAAAAATTAAAAATTAAAAATTAAAAATTAAAAATTAAAAATTAAAAATTAAAAATTAAAAATTAAAAATTAAAAATTAAAAATTAAAAATTAAAAATTAAAAATTAAAAATTAAAAATTAAAAATTAAAAATTAAAAATTAAAAATTAAAAATTAAAAATTAAAAATTAAAAATTAAAAATTAAAAATTAAAAATTAAAAATTAAAAATTAAAAATTAAAAATTAAAAATTAAAAATTAAAAATTAAAAATTAAAAATTAAAAATTAAAAATTAAAAATTAAAAATTAAAAATTAAAAATTAAAAATTAAAAATTAAAAATTAAAAATTAAAAATTAAAAATTAAAAATTAAAAATTAAAAATTAAAAATTAAAAATTAAAAATTAAAAATTAAAAATTAAAAATTAAAAATTAAAAATTAAAAATTAAAAATTAAAAATTAAAAATTAAAAATTAAAAATTAAAAATTAAAAATTAAAAATTAAAAATTAAAAATTAAAAATTAAAAATTAAAAATTAAAAATTAAAAATTAAAAATTAAAAATTAAAAATTAAAAATTAAAAATTAAAAATTAAAAATTAAAAATTAAAAATTAAAAATTAAAAATTAAAAATTAAAAATTAAAAATTAAAAATTAAAAATTAAAAATTAAAAATTAAAAATTAAAAATTAAAAATTAAAAATTAAAAATTAAAAATTAAAAATTAAAAATTAAAAATTAAAAATTAAAAATTAAAAATTAAAAATTAAAAATTAAAAATTAAAAATTAAAAATTAAAAATTAAAAATTAAAAATTAAAAATTAAAAATTAAAAATTAAAAATTAAAAATTAAAAATTAAAAATTAAAAATTAAAAATTAAAAATTAAAAATTAAAAATTAAAAATTAAAAATTAAAAATTAAAAATTAAAAATTAAAAATTAAAAATTAAAAATTAAAAATTAAAAATTAAAAATTAAAAATTAAAAATTAAAAATTAAAAATTAAAAATTAAAAATTAAAAATTAAAAATTAAAAATTAAAAATTAAAAATTAAAAATTAAAAATTAAAAATTAAAAATTAAAAATTAAAAATTAAAAATTAAAAATTAAAAATTAAAAATTAAAAATTAAAAATTAAAAATTAAAAATTAAAAATTAAAAATTAAAAATTAAAAATTAAAAATTAAAAATTAAAAATTAAAAATTAAAAATTAAAAATTAAAAATTAAAAATTAAAAATTAAAAATTAAAAATTAAAAATTAAAAATTAAAAATTAAAAATTAAAAATTAAAAATTAAAAATTAAAAATTAAAAATTAAAAATTAAAAATTAAAAATTAAAAATTAAAAATTAAAAATTAAAAATTAAAAATTAAAAATTAAAAATTAAAAATTAAAAATTAAAAATTAAAAATTAAAAATTAAAAATTAAAAATTAAAAATTAAAAATTAAAAATTAAAAATTAAAAATTAAAAATTAAAAATTAAAAATTAAAAATTAAAAATTAAAAATTAAAAATTAAAAATTAAAAATTAAAAATTAAAAATTAAAAATTAAAAATTAAAAATTAAAAATTAAAAATTAAAAATTAAAAATTAAAAATTAAAAATTAAAAATTAAAAATTAAAAATTAAAAATTAAAAATTAAAAATTAAAAATTAAAAATTAAAAATTAAAAATTAAAAATTAAAAATTAAAAAAATTAAAAATTAAAAATTAAAAATTATAAATTAAAAATTATAAATTAAAAATTAAAAATTAAAAATTAAAAATTAAAAACTAAAAATTAAAAATTAAAAATTCAAAATTAAAAATTAAAAATTAAAAATTAAAAATTAAAAATTAAAAATTAGAAATTAAAAATTAAAAATTAAAAATTAAAAAATAAAAATTAAAAATTAAAAATTAAAAATTAAAAATTAAAAATTAAAAATTAAAAATTAAAAATTAAAAATTAAAAATTAAAAATTAAAAATTAAAAATTAAAAATTAAAAATTAAAAATTAAAAATTAAAAATTAAAAATTAAAAATTAAAAACTAAAAATTAAAAATTAAATATTAAAAATTAAAAATTAAAAATTAAAAATTAAAAATTAAAAATTAAAAATTAAAAATTAAAAATTAAAAATTAAAAATTAAAAATTAAAAATTAAAAATTAAAAATTAAAAATTAAAAATTAAAAATTAAAAATTAAAAATTAAAAATTAAAAATTAAAAATTAAAAATTAAAAATTAAAAATTAAAAATTAAAAATTAAAAATTAAAAATTAAAAATTAAAAATTAAAAATTAAAAATTAAAAATTAAAAATTAAAAATTACAAATTAAAAATTTAAAATTAAAAATTAAAAATTAAAAATTAAAAATTAAAAATTAAAAATTAAAAATTAAAAATTAAAAATTAAAAATTAAAAATTAAAAATTAAAAATTAAAAATTAAAAATTAAAAATTAAAAATTAAAAATTAAAAATTAAAAATTAAAAATTAAAAATTAAAAATTAAAAATTAAAAATTAAAAATTAAAAATTAAAAATTAAAAATTAAAAATTAAAAATTAAAAATTAAAAATTAAAAATTAAAAATTAAAAATTAAAAATTAAAAATTAAAAATTAAAAATTAAAAATTAAAAATTAAAAATTAAAAATTAAAAATTAAAAATTAAAAATTAAAAATTAAAAATTAAAAATTAAAAATTAAAAATTAAAAATTAAAAATTAAAAATTAAAAATTAAAAATTAAAAATTAAAAATTAAAAATTAAAAATTAAAAATTAAAAATTAAAAATTAAAAATTAAAAATTAAAAATTTAAAAATTAAAAATTAAAAATTAATTTTTAATAGTCCGCCATATTGAACAAAATACAATTTAAAAAATTAAATTTAAATTAAAATAATAATGGTTGCAAAAATTAATTTTACAACAACTCCTTAAAAAATCTTAAGGGAAAAAACTATTACGAATATTATTGTGAGTTTATTTCCTAAATTTTATGTGTTAAAATGATTTTAGTTTTCAATGTTATTTAATTGTGTCATCAATACTCTACCTGAAATATTTATGTCAATTAATGCTGTCGCCTAAACATAGCCACCAAAAAATTCTCGGTATGATTCATATTGTTTAAGTTTAGCATATCTTAACAAATGTAAATTATCAGGATTTTCTTACAAATGGAAACAATTGTTGGGAATTTTTCATTGAAACATTTCATTAGAAGAACCAACTCAAATGCGAAAAATTGCATTATCATTTAATCGTAATTATTTTTGTTAATTCGTAAAAAAGGAAAAAAAATTCTAAATAATTCATATTACAATTGAGAAAAATGTGCTTTTAAAATCAAGTAAATGGATGTAGCACCCAAAAAATATACTGATGGCTATTACTGCGATCAGTTTTACTCCAAAAAGAAATAAGTTTTTCAATTTCAATTTATTTAATAAAAACCATTGGCCTTTTAGAAGTATCGGTATGCCCAAAATTTTATTGGCATTGAGATCAAACAAATTTAAATTAAAAGCGCCTATTAATTCGTTACCTAATGAGTAAGTCCCAAGATTGATTGTTACTTTACGTTATAGACGTTATTTATTTTAGTTAATATAATATTTTTCTTATTTTGTGTAGTGTGTGGGATATAAAATGAAATAACACGCAAAAAGCTATTTGCGCTGATGTGTGTCTGCCTGTGAGCGGTTTGTTTATAACTGTTCGCCTAAATTTATGCTATGGATTTTTTATTTACACGTAGTTGCGTTCCAACATGTTTGAAGTCTGGTATAAATTTTCAATGCGCATGTTCACCAAAATTATTCTCTTCTCATCTTGTTATAAACTGTGGATTGCAATAACACGGTTTATGAATTTGCTAAATTCGATATTTACAACAATGTATTGAAAACTAACGGCAAGTTTGGTTGAAGCAGATCACAATAGTCTTGCCACTTTTGAATTTGAATGCTAAATTTTTTAAGCATCTTATATTGTCGTTTAGCATCCAAAATTAAGAAAGAGGTGCGAGATGCTAATTTAGCATATTTATTTTGAATAGAAAATTTTAAATTTAAATATATTAATATTTTTTAATTTCTCCCACTGCATTCGTATCTGCTCAGTGGTTTTTGAGATATTATGCATAGGTCAGAAGAAGACGGATATATGTAATTTTAGTTTAAAACCACGTTATTAAAAGACGGAAATATCAAGAAAAATAAGATTTATCTGTTATATATTTTGAATGCAGACTAAAAGCATGTGTTTTTTTTTATATTTTTAAGCTTACTCAAAGATGTGTCAGACTAAATAAATTGAAAACAATTTTATACAATAGTAATGTCCTTAACAAATCTAAAAATGTGATATTCATAATGTCCATATTTTAAATATAAAGTTCTCACTTCGGAAAAATTCGGCTAAAATCCGAACAAACATATATATTCAAAGCGGTATATGCCAAGAAAGATAAAATAAAGATTACGCCATTATGCAGACAAAACTAAAATCTTCTGCGGACGTTGGAACTCTGACGTGTGTTCCTATTGGCTAACAATTTCCAGTTCTCATATACATAACAGTATTATTTTCCCCTCAAATTATTTGTTAGCAAAATATTTAATTTTTATAAATTTGTTAATTTATTTCTTTGATTTTCACTAAATAAAAATGTTCAAACTATATTTGAAGAAATTTTCAAAGGCCATTATTCTGTACCTTAGATTAAGTTTAAATGTTTTTATTCTACGTTGTTATTTTATTTAAGTTCCTCTTTCGTCTATTGATATTATCAGCAATTTTGCTATTTAGTAACCTTATTCAAAAGTACATTCTACATCTAAAAAAGTTTTTTCATTTCTTTATTTGCTTCAATGTTCTTTGCTTCTAACAAATGCTTTTGCAAATATCCGCTTGTAAGCAACAACTTTTCGCCATTTAATTTCAAAAATAATGCATCACACGATGAATTGAATGGCTCACTTAGCCACCCTTCACTATTGTGGTTAACCCATGAGTTGACTTAGGTTTCGCTGTTGAGTTGCTTTAATTTGCCCACTGTGCACTTCATGTTTTCATTTTTACAGGGCTGCTAACTATCACATAAAACATATATTTTCCGCAAAAAAAAAATATAATTTTCACACATGAAACAGACTTGGTAAAATCAACTAAAGTTTAAAATACCTTTATTCGATCTAAAAAATATAAAAATCTTCTTACAAAACCCATAAAAATTAGATTCGCCTCCTTTCACATTTTAAAAACGGTCTAGCTCACTAACGATTATCGGTAGAAACCAGAGGCAATCTAATGCTCATAGATTGATTTAATATCAGATAATATTAACGTAAGAATAGATCCGCTCTTCGTTGTAAAGACCCTATTTTTAAGGACTCCATTAACTCCCACTTCATTACTCATTATTTTATGTTATATTGTTAACGAGAAATAAATACAAGTTAGTGTAAATTTAGTTAGTTGACAGACAGTGTAGGCCAGGTATATACAAGCCAGTCTAAGAAACGGTGGATCATGTCTTCGTCGTCTGTGTTGGAAATTTATTATTTTGTTAGTTTTTAATACTACGTCTGACAATCTATAAATATTGCACTTTTTTACGAAAAATAACTTTACAAAATAATTATATTTTGTTATATTTTATTGTTTAACAAACACACTTTTTTTTAATTATAACTTTTAATCATTGCTTTAAACAATTCAATCCCTTTTTTAGAAAACGAATTCTTTTTGAAACTTTACTTTTTGTTTCAAGAAAACGCATTTTTTTAAGAAATCGTACTATTTTATGAATAGTGCACTTTTTTAAAAGTGAACTTTATTAAAAAATGCGCTTTAAAAAATATAGTTTTCTTTAAGAGACGCACTTCTTCTTAAAAAGATAATTAAAAAAAAAACTTAAGAAAGTAATTGAAATGAAATTTATGACCGCGATATTTTTAGTTTCTGAATTTAACATATTCATATGATTTATTGGCAATCTTTAAACTTATGAAGAATATATAATAAGATGCTGTTTTAGAGTATAGAAAAAATTCACCACGCCATAATTAATATCAAAGAAATCCTTCTTTACTTTCCTCTACATTAGGTTTGATTTGTTAGATATTTAAGTACGAGTACGTTTAGTCCAATTGCTAAGAACGAGAAATATTTTCTGAACCGAATTTGGTATCAAAATTCATTATTTTTGATTTATGATACCACAGTTTTATTAATTTATCCAAAAGTTATATACCGATCAGAGAACGAATTTTTATCACTTTATATTTTCAATGAATGTGTTTTTAAAGTTGATGTTATTTATTTTTATTATTTATATTTATTATATAAATTATATTATATAATCAAATAATTTTTGCCTTATGAATAATTTCGTTTTTTAATTTTACTTTAATTTTTTCAGTTTAAAAGTTAAGAAACACTTTGAAAACAGATAATTTTATAATGACTCTTTACAACAATTTAAACTAAGGTTAACAAATAAATATTTAAATAAAGTACGAAATTCTAGGTTGAATTTTTTTTTTAATTATTTGTAGTGTTGTATAACAAATAATGTATAAGAAGGATATGAAATTGTTTTAAATCTATTAAAAGATTTAGTAAAAATATTGCATACGAGTATTGCCAACCCAAAGAATAATCTACTTAAATGAGATAAATATTATTAACATTACTTTTTTTTTTTGCAAAAAAATTAATACAACAAGTAAGAAAATTACGATACGAAAATACGATACCCTATACCATGCGTTTAGAGACCCTATCTCTCAGGCCCAACTAACTGGATAGAGAAAATAAGCATAATTCAAATTTGAGTGGGATCTTTATTAATTTTTTCGGCTGCAGATATAAAACAGTTCATATCGGATGTTATATCTATATGGGGACTAGGCCCAAAAATGGACCGATCCTGACCATGTTTGGTAAAGTCTCTTGTATTTTGCAAAAATATATACAAACAAAATTTGAGAAGAATCAGTGCAATATTTTTGTTTTTTGATAGATTTAAGTGAAGATCGGGAAGCAGCTCTATATGGGGCCTATGACCAAGAGTTGTCCAATAGGGATCATTTTTGGACTACTGATTAATGGATGTAATATATACATACAAACCCAATTTGACTAAGATTTGTATGATAATTTGGATCTTATGGCAATATATGTTGATTTCATAGGGGTCATTTGTATGGGGGCTAGGTCTGAACATGGACCGATTCTCACCAATTTCAATAGCGTTCATCCCATGGCCGACAAAAGATTAAATACCAAATTTCATCAAAATATATTCATATTTGCGACCTGCAGTTTGATTACAAGCTTTACATGGACACACAGACGGACGGACGGAGGGACGGACGGACATCGTTAAATCGAATCAGATAGTGATTCTGATTCGATCGGTATAATTAATGATGGGTGTAGGTCAAATATTTTTGGTTGTTACAAACAGCAGCACAAAGTCATTATACCCAAACCACATAGTGGTATAGGGTATAATTATAGGCGGTAGGCCGAATTTCCTGAGACAATAACTGGATATAGAAAATAAGCATAAACCAACTTTTAGAGTTATTATTATTAATTTACGGCATGTAGATATATAAAAGTTCATATCTGATGCTATTTCTATATGGGGACTACGTCAAAAAATTGACCGATAGCGACCATATCGTTTACTTTTTTCAAAAACACATTTGAACCAAATTTGAAAAAAAAAAACGATGGAATATTTTTGTTTTGTGATAGATTTGAATAAAGATCGGGAAGCAGCTTTATGTGGGGTCTGTGACTAAAAATGGTTTATTTTTTGAGCTAAAAAAAAGTGGGTATAATATACACACATACACAAAATTTATTCGATGTATATATGGCAATCTGGATCTTACGACCCTTTGGAGTCAGTTTGATAGGGGTTATTTGCATGGGGACTAGGTCTGAACATGTGCCGAGTTTAACCAATTTCAACAGAATTTGTCATATGGTCGATAGAAGCTTATATACTAAATTTCATTAAAATATATTTATAATTGGGACCTGAAGTTTAATTAAAAGGTGGAGGATATCAAGGATTCGGCATAGCCGACTTTAACAATCTTACTCGTTTTTATTTAAATAAGCCTTTTATACAATATCAATATTCAAATTTTTTTTCATCCCTGCTCTGTAACCCCATCCATCATTATCGGACATAATAAATAAGCAACAATGAAATTTGATTTTTAGGTATTTCTTGCTTTTTATTTAATAAATAAAATAATATAAATTTATTATCAGAATTTTATCTCAATTGTTTTACCATAAATTATTGACATGTTTAGTACTAAACAATAATAGTAGTATCAATGAATTCCACTTATATTTTATCTTTTCAATCAAATCAATATAAAACATATATAGTAAAAATTATTGCATTTATGAATCTTGTTTAAGATTTTTTCATTAAAAAAACATTTTGGATAGATATTTTTTAACATATATTTTTGTACGATTTTTAAAACTATTCAATTTTACTTAAATGACATTGAAAAGTACGAAGAACAACAAAACTTTTTTAATATATATCTTTACATATTTCGTAACTTTAATTAATTATACATAAGACAAATAATAATATTAACAAAAATATGGTGCATTTAGAAATTATTTTATTTCCTAATACAACATGTAGCAAAACATTTGAAATAAAGTATTATTTCATACTGGAGAAATTTTTTATTTTTAAGTGAATTTATATAAACTAGCAGATTCCAGACCTCGAAATTCGAGCGCAAATTATAGGAAATTTAATTTTTCATTAAATAAAGACCATAAAAGTATGCAAATCAATTATAGCCAATACACAAATCAACACAAAACAAACTCATTTTTATTACAAACACATTAACAAATTTAATAGACACACACAGAGCATTGTTTAATTTTATGTGTTAGTAGCAACTTTACTTAAAACAAAGGAAAAAATTTAAAAATCTGTAAATCTGTAACACGGCTAAAAAGAAATACCTTTCAAATAATATACGATGGTCAAAATCGTCATAAAACGGTAGAACAAAACATCAGTCACATGAAATCGCCTAGCCTATTAACGTTATAGATTTAATAATCTAACCCATAAAAATAAAGTTTTTATTAAAACTCTTTCTTTCCTTATGTATATGAGTTTTGCTATGGGCCAAATTACAGATCAGTTGGATAAGGGGCAATGGGTGGCCCCACGACAGACAGACAGAGAGTATGAGTTAAAAGAAAGAGTTTAAAAAGCAGTAAAAGTAAATGGAATAATTTAAAAAAGTTTAAATGAAAATTGAAGTTAGAATGAGTCTTCAAAAAGCGGTATAATTCCGGCAAATGCGAGATGGTTTATCAAGTTACCTATATAACTCTGCGATCACGAAATAATTAATTGTGATGGTCTTCTTAACTACCTGCTGAAACTGTTGAAATTCCGTGCATGTTCATACCTAATCCCAATACAAATGTTCATTTGTCCCATATTATCCATAACATAAACATACAGTTTGTCAATAAAATCTTTAAATATGAAGAAAATTTAAAAACTTCAAAAGAAACATAAATCTTTAATTAAAATAACCAACTCTATTAATTTTTTTTTCGTCTTAGGTGTTATATATATTTATAAATATAAAAATACAAAAAAAGAGCAACTTCAATAAAAAAATATTCCAACGAATATTAAAAAAGAACAACAAATAAATTTCTGTGCTGTAAAATAAATGTTTGCGCTCTTAAACTTAATTCGATAAAATGTTTAATTTATTGTAATTTTATGGTTTTTTAGTAGCTAATATTTTGTGTGTCCATCAATTACTAATTGCAAACGTCTTCGCATTGAATGAATAAGCTTTGGAATACTTGGTATTTTTTCCCACACTTCTTTAATAAATAATTTTTATTTGTTGGCGACCTTTTACCTACCTTTTCGTTTAGATGGACCTACAAATTTTCTAAAGGGTTCATATCAGGATTCTGGGCAGGGGAATCAATAACTTCGGTGCACTTTTATAATAAAAAGGTCCTACACAAATGCGATTTATGTTTCGAATTATTATCTTGATAAAATTTGGACATGAACTTATATGAATTTCCCGGGTCAACAAAACTGAATTGTCGAACACTAGCGGTCAGTTTATTTTTAAAAAGTCAATATAAACTTCTTTGGTCATTATTTCATCCAAAATCCTAATTTTACCGACTCCATCGCTTGATATACAACCAAAAACCATAACTGACAGTATTCCAAACTTCATTGTAGGAATTAAATTTATACTTTCTTATGCTGTTAGTGCTGTTCGCAAAACTTTTTGGGGTCCATCATGATAGTACACCATCACTTTCTCCGCTTCACTGAAAATAATATTATCACAGTATTTTGGAGGAAGTAAAATGTGATCTGTAACAATTTTAAATCGTTTAACAATATTTTTTCACTGAGAGCACAGGTTTTCTCCTAGCCACTCATGAGTAATATTTGTATTTTCGTATTACATTTCAGATGATTTAATGTGAAACCCTCAACCCATAACAAGTATTCACCTGAAGAGCTAATCCTCTTGTGCTGGATTGCGGCTTTTCTTAAAAAGTTTTAATTATTTTGCTTTCAACCTATTTCTCTTTTTTTAGTATACCTCGTGACTCTTTTAAGACGAGTTTTCCTTCTGTTTAGGCACAGGATATGATGTTTTACATTGTCCTTATTTTAAGAGAGAGCATAACAGCGATTTCCCTGACTGATTTGCTATTATAATAATTGAAATAATATACCATTTGAATAATATTTGGCATGAAAAAACCCGAAATGTACAAAATTCGCGGAAAATTAACCCATTTATTGTTTGTTGTCTTCACTCATTATGCAAAAATTTTTGTTGTAAAATCTGTGTCTTTTTTAATGTGTAGCGTCTTACACTTTTGTACGGAATGTTCGTAAAAAACGAGTATATAAAAAATTTGCTGTTGAAATTCTTAAATGAAAAAAACATTTTCAACTTTTTTACTGTGCAAAGATTTCCTTCACAAACTGTATATAAAGAAATCATCAGTCTTAAAATAAACCGTGTACTCGTATGAGCACTCAATCACACCTTTTCGTAATACTCAATATGCTGGAAAATCAACTGTTTAAAACGTCCAAGCTGTACAATTAAATATGTTCCATCGATCAAAATATTTTTATTGTTGGGAATGTTTTCATTAATCAGCTTGACCATCTTTTTAGATCCAAAGACGCAATATGCAAAGTCAAATTTCATGCAATTACAGTCTTGCCAGCGCCCAAAGTACTTACGACATCCAACCATTGATCTTTTATTTTAAGTTCATACAGTTGCCATTGATGATTATTGTGGCCCGTTTTCCAAAAGTACATATATATACTACCTTGTTTAAATGATATGGTGGCATTTGTTATAAATTTATCAATCTTTATTTATTCTTCCAATTTATATATTAATATGTGAATGTAAATTTTTAGTTCCATTTTTAACCAATATGCGGATACGGAGGAGTGTGAAAATTGGCATAGTTATAGTTCATATGGAGGAAAAGCTGAGAATGCTTTGTCTGTCTTAAAAATATATTAAATTAAATAAAATATAATATTTATAATAATTCGTTACATCCTGTTAATCTGAATGATTTAAATTATATATCAGACGCTCTGTGTTGAATTTGAATTGCTAAAATTGATTAACATACTTTTAGGCTCATTTAGATATTCATAAATTGTTTTTATACATATGTAGACGAAAAAACATTGGAAGACAAATATTTAATGAAAAAATAATATTTCCTAGAATTTGCAATCGAATTTCGAGTGCTGGGCTATACTAGTTAAACTTATTATCCTTATGAAAACGTTCTCTCAGTCGTCGAAATAGTTGTTAAAGTCGATTTCCAGAATCGTTTTCGGGCGATCAGCGAGTCGGCTTATATCTCCGAAATCAATTTAAAACGACGTCATACGGTGCTAAATAAGGCGAATACTATGGTTGTGGAACGATATTAGTCGCATTTTTTTTAAATGGTCTCGGAGAAACAAGGCAGCGTGAAACGGAGCATTATCGTGGTATATTATCGTGTTACCAAGAATTGTCTTCCCAAAATTCTGGCTTCATTTTAAGAACAGCTTTCTTGCTTCACATTTTCAACGATTCTTTCGGGGTCGTAGGCATAGATCCAAGTCACATCACCCGTAGTGATGCGTTTAATTTCGCAATCGCAAATTGACTCTTTCAAAATGGTGTTGCCTGCTTCCTTAAAAAAGAAAACAGTGTCAGTAGGATCTCATTGTCAATCTATGATTTTTCGGAACCAATTCTTTGATTTCCTTGACGTGCTCTGCTGTTCACCAGTTGATGCTTTTTCTCATCAGGTCTGCTCTATGTTTGCAACTCTTTCTCTTCCTTCTGGGAATTGTTAGTATCACTTGATAATATTTTTTTTTTCGATATAGCCTGGTCAGAGCAGTTCTTTCTCAACATCCTTAATGTATCTGTAGCAGGAATTTCATTGCGCAATCAAAGTTTTTTGGAACTCCTTTGTTCAACCAAATCAAATCAAATATTGTTAAAATCGCCAATTCACTGTAAGTTGCTTAAAAAATGAGCCTTGCCTATTGAACCAATTATAATATAAAAATAAAATTGGCACAGATCTCGGAAGTAATACTAACAACCTGAAAAAAAATCCTTTGCTCAAATTAATAAATCCGGTAAGTTTAAACTTAAAAGTTAACGTTTCATATGAGCACAGTTTTCTGTTCTAAAAATATATTTATACCATATCCCGCTCTATGGTCAGGATAAAATGAGCTTGTGCCGATATTTGTAACTACTAAAAATATCTGACGGAGATACACGTTTTGTCATACCGATAGACTCAGAATCATTTTCTGAGTCGATTTAGCGAATTCCGTCTGTCCGTCTGTCTGCATCTCCATATGTCTGTCTGTATGTCTATGGAAATCTTTTAATCAAATCAAACGTCGCATATTAATTTTGATGAAGTTTTGTACATAAGTTTTTATTATAAAAGATTTGAAATTGGTCAAAATCAGTACATGTAACACCTTTTATTTACTACTCCAAAAATACACCCTAAAGGTTTTTGTTGAAAAACCCCTTATAAAGCTACTTCTCGATCTGCATTTAAATATGTCACAAATCAACATTACGTGGTTTATATATGTTATCAGAAGAAATGGTCATGATCCTCAATTTTTCGCCTTAGCATCCGCTATTAACTCTTTCACACACACAGAAAACAGATTCATTGTGGCTATTGAATTTATTGCCAACCGAATTGCGATAATGCTCATAACCGATTTTCTGGTTCACTATGATCACAATTATATTGCCTTAAAAGTAAATATTTTATCATAATAGAAAATTTGAGTTGTTATTAAATTTCTGTTGATACAATCGAAAATACGGTTATTGCAGCAAAAACTTCATAAAAATCTAATTTAAATTTGGTTTATGCTTATTTGCTATATTCTGTTATGATCTCGGCGAAGTTTCGAGTACAAACCCTTGCTCGAAACACATAGTACAGGGTCTATACCGGCTATTTTATTCATACTTGTATAATATGGTTGATGTGTTTATTTGTAACAAATTACATCCGAAACAATAAGAACTATCGAGCGTAGGTTAAATTCTTCTGGGTTTTTATTTTGGACTCCATTAAATTTGTGTGAGTGGCACCTCTCATACAAAGTGAACAGTGATATCATAGAAACTTTGTGTGAGTTATCAGATGAGTAGGCATCGCATATCCCATAAAAAGTGTATATCTAATACCATCCGTCCGAGACCATGTATTACTAATTTCGTAGCAAAAGTATTGTTTTAAATTTGCTATTAAAATGTGCAAAATTGTGCATTTGGTACAACTAAACCCAAATAAAATAATATTTAAAACAAATAAATTCTACCCAACTTTTAACCAGTTTTAAATTTCTGACTTTATAAATTAAAAAGTTATCCATGATAAAGATGAACAAGAATAACCAATCATACATAACATAAAAAACATGTTCCATTTAATGTTATATGATGAAAATACAGATTAACTATAAGAAGTAATTTAAGTTTATTTTTTTAAAACTTATTTTCTATGCACCAGGATTTAACACATTCAAGCTTAATGATAAGAAAATCTAATAGAATCAACTTAACTCATAAAATAGCCTTCAGCTTGTAAACTGTACAAAATGATTTACTTACTCATCAAGAGGTATGAAAAGATGTTTATTAAAATTAACCTGTCCGATAAGGATGGATTCTGTTATATATTGTGTATTGCGAATAGTTTCTAATAAAAAACGTTATTCAATCACAAAATGTTACAATACAGGTGTATAGTGTTTATGAATCTGATACTGTTAATATTGTATAACCACTGGTTAAAGTGGTTATTATGGCCATTTGCGGAAAGTTGTATCATTTCTATAAGATATAAATTCTAAAAGAATTTCCATTTTATAAAAATACAACCCATAAGGATATGATAATATTAACGTGTGTGTATTTACATTAAATTTGAATTGAATATTATTAATTAATGAATATCTTTTTCTCATGCTATTCTCTAAATGGAGTAAATCATGGATATTGTATAATGTTTAAAAGCCCAACCCATATTGGTATACTTTAACATTTGCGAGGAACTGTTCTTAAATCAAAATATTTATTTTTTACATACATTTATGCCACAAAGAAACCTTAGATGAATTGTGTGGCTTTAACACGTCAAAGACTTGTGCATACATACACACACTTACACAAAAACAAAAAATATTCCAAATATTTCCGAATTGAAACAAATGACGAAAATATTCTTTATTTTCCAAATAAACCATAAATTGTTTGTTTAACTGAAATACAAAGAAAATTACGATGACTTGTCACACACACACATCTCGTGCGTTATTCTTTTCATTGTTAATAAGTTCAAGCTGTTGCACAATGGCCCAAATAACGCCATTATGAGTGGTAAAAGTGTTTGTGAAAAGCTCTTTTGAGAAATTCTTTTTCCGTTAAATTTCCAAAAATTCACGTCTTTATTTTGATTTTCGGTGATGTAAAGTCTTATATTTTAAGTAAACTCTAGATGTCGCATCATGAGACATCGGAATATATATCCAACAGATATTGCAATATACATATTTTGTACATACATATATACCACATACCACACTGTGGTGAGAGTGTATATAGTTGTGCGGATGTTTGTAATTACCAAATATATCATTATTTTTTTATTATTTTTTTTTATATAACAAAATTTTCTTTTCATTTATTTTTTATTTATTTATTAGTCTATGGAAATATAATCCTTACAGACTATTTAACATTAAAAACATTTGTAAAAAAATATAAATTAAATTTAACACAAAATTAATTCCAAATTGGCTATAGCAAAACTAAAAATTTATTACATATTTTTTAGATAAAGTATTATATTCGTTTTGATCAAATCTAAAATTTTTGAAAGTCAATGATATTATAAAGTTGGTTTAATTCGACACAGACTCAACGAAAAGGATCAGAGTTAACATAATTTGTGCGAAAATACTTTACAATCACGAACTGGAAATACCGAGATGAGCGCTGTGAAGTATTTATATTGATTCCGCTGAGGAGAAATTTGGAGTTTAAATTACAATGAATTAGATTGAACAGAGGGTAATTGCATATTTGGATCCCAGCCGTTAATGGGAAAAGAGCTTGTAAATACCATATATTTACATTTTTTTATATTAAGATCCATTAAGTTTATTTTACACCATGTTGTGTAATTATTTATATCTAACTGTAAACGAGATTGTTCGTCGATATTGTTAAATGAATACAATATTTTAACATCATCCGCATACGTCAGAGATTTAGAGAATTTAATAGTTGAAGGAAGATCATTAATAAATAGTGTAAATAAAAGCGGGCCCAAATGACTTCCTTGAGGCACACCAGATAGAACATTAATAAATTTTGATTCAGCATTGCGAAATATAACACATTGTTTTCGGTCAGTTAAATAGGAATTAATCCATTTTATAAGCGTAGTACTGAAACCCATACACCATTATTCAAATTCATAATTATACAAAAAAAAATATTCTAGGAAATTGAAATAAAAATTGAAATTGAAATAAAAAACAACAAAATGGAAATCACAGTTCAAATAACGCATGATGTAGTGTAATTTTAAATAACTGAAATAAACTAACGACTGAAATAAACAGTGTACGTTAAGTACAGAATTAAACTGTACTAAAAACTTAAACAACAAACTGTGAACGTAAAAAATTGTATGATTTCTTTCAATTATGACCTCAGAAAAGTTGGATATAAAATCTATTCTCGGAAGTCATGGTTTAAGGTATAGCAGAGGGTATATATCAGTTTTTCAACCCGCTTGTAACTCACCGAAATAAATTTCGGAGACCCCATAAATCATATATATTCTTGACCCTTATAAAAGGAGAAGTCGATTTGAAGATGTCGGTCTGTCTGACTGTCTGTCTGTTGAAAAAATTCTCCTATCCGCAATTGGTCGAGTGGGTCATATTTCCTAAGCATAACATTTTTGTCATAATCTGCATCAGTATGATGTTGAATTTGGAGCCTCTGTAGCAAATAGGTGAGGAATGACGTATGAAAACGCAAATATACTCCCATAATATATCATATTAAAAAACTAAAAATAAAAAAAATTTTTATACGTAATAGAACATGTGTATCAGCGATGCATACCCTGTATCACTATGTGGTCATGGTATAATGACTTTGTGCTGATGTTTGTAACTACCAAAAATATTTGACCTAGACCCACCTCTTATTAAACCGATCGACTCAGAATCACTTTCTGAGTCGATGAGCGATTTAGCGATGCTCGTCGTCCGTCTAGGTGTCCATGTAAACTTTGTTAAACCTTGTTATCAAACTACCGGTCGCAAGTGTTAACATATTTTGATGAAATTCGGTATATGAGCTTCTATCGGCCACATCATGAAGGCTGTTAAAATTGATGAAAATTGGTGCATGTTCAGATCTAGTACTTATACAAATGACCCCTATGAAATCGACTTAAATTACCATAAGATCCAAATTATCATATAGATCGCTATCAAATTGGGGTTGTGTGTTTATTACACTCATTAATCAGTAGTGCAAAAATAATCCCTATAGGACAATTCTTAGTCATAGCACCCATATGAAGTTGCTTTCCGATCTGCACTTAAATCTATCAAAAAACAATAATATTGCACAGATTTTTCTCAAATTTTGTTTGTATAAGTTTTTGCAAAAAATAAGTGGCCTTACCAAATATAGGCAGGATGTGTCCATTTTTTGACCTAGTCCCCATATAAGTATAGCATCCGATATAAACTTTTTCATATTCAAAGGAAAAAACTTAATAACAATGACACTCAAATTTGGTTTATGCTTATTTTCTATATCCAATTAGTTTGGTCTTAGAAATATGGTCTGTCAACGCATGGCATAGGGATCGTATAGTCGGCCTAGACCGACTACAATTTTCTTACCTGTTTTGTATGCATCCGTAATAAATAATTGCTTTCAATTAAAATGCACGAAAATACGTAAAATTTTGGTTATCAATTTTAAAATTCATTGTATAAAATCTTGCCATTATAATTTGAAATCTAACATTTTTGCCTTTTAGTGCTGACAACCTTGCAATATTATGTTTTGAACACGGGTGAAGGGTATTATCAAACAATCTTACACTCTTATATGTTTTTCTTTATTTCGAATATGAAGGACTCAAAGTCGTATGAGATTGCAATCTACGATTACATAAAATACCAAAAATACTTTCTGAGGGTATTAGTAGTCTTCGTCGTCCGTCTGTAGTATGTATATGTGTTTGTGTAAACATTGTTATTAAATGCATCACAATTGTTTGGATGGCGGGCTCAATATGAATTGCATAAATATTGGTAAATGTTTAGACCTAGCTTCCATAAAAATGTTCCTTTTTAGACTAAGCTTAAGACAGAGATATTCATATATTTATTCTTGGTCATAATTGGTTTCTGGGTGTTAATATCCAGGGTTAAAATATACAACATATATCTATATATATTTGGTCATAGTTCCCTTAAACGGTTGATGTTCGCTTTAATCGATCTAAAGACATACATATAATAAATAAATTTATATAAATTTAGCTGAAATATATTTGTGAAACTTATAAGTCACCTTATGAAATGTGGTAGTGAACGGACTTGTTTTTAGTCTCCAAATGAACTTTAACTTTTCCAGTTAACAAATACATTACTGTTGACTTTAATTTGGTTTCATAGTCGACATTTTGTATCTGAGGCTTCACTTTTACGATCAATAATGTCATAAACTATGGTCACTTTTTACTCAATGATTTGAATTTCTCCCCATAGTGTTCCATTAATGTTCGTTAACAAAAAAATAAAACAATTTTCATATTTCTTTTTAGATATTTATGAATGAAACTAACAAAAACCAAAAAAAAAAAAAAAAAAAAAATTAAGAAAAAACAACGACAACAAAATTGTGTGGATTACTAACAAATTAGCACACATAATATTGTAACTCTTTGTTTTTATAATAATTTGAATTAATGACGACCGACTGCAAACGACTTCTACTCATATTGGCAGTACTGGCTGTTATTGTTTTTGTTGTTGTTGATTATGCAAATATAAAAATAAATTTACCACCTTGTGGCACGTTACATGGTAATTTGCATGATTTACAGTAGATGATGAAAGTTATGTTTTTCAAAATGTATGAGTGAATTGTATATGTATCGAAAAAAAAATTCGTATATGACTGAATAGCATAGAAAAGGAGTAGTAATTGGTGGTAATGCAAGGCATAATTATGATTTTGTGTAAATTTTAAATAAATTTTGAACAAGTTTTATATCACTAAAGAAAACTACTTTTCATGAAGGGGTTTTAGGTAGTTACTGAAAATGTTATGTGACCTTTTAAACTTTACATTATCGGAAACCATAAGTCATTGTTGATTTTAAATTTTTAAAAAATTAAAAAGTAAAACTAGTAAGAGCGTTAATCTTTAATGCATTCCATGTCTTAAACTCAATACTTTATAACCAAAAAAAAAATAATAATAATATTCAAATTAGTTTTGACTAAAAAGCTTGGCAGATTTGTCTGCCATATATCATTAAAATTTTCAGATAAAAACTAAAAAAAATAATTTTTATATATCTGGGATAATATGTTAATTTAAAGATACAAATATAGATTTTATAGAAAATATAAGAAGTTAATTTCGGTCTAAGTTCACTCAAAAATATACCTGCATAAATATTTTGGAAAAGCACAAAGTTTTGTAAAACATGAAAATTATCTCTATATTGTGGTAGAATTTGATGAATTTAGAGACACCTAAACAATTGGAAGCATTTAAATGACCATTTTATCAATGTTTTCGTAACTCTTCTAGAAATTTATTGTAGAAATAATTATCAAAATAATTTATGAAAAAATAGTGATGTACATAACATCGAAATCAACTGAGTCTTAGACTATTTTAAAAATCAAATTCTATACAAGCTTTCAAAAATATTTGTATATTGTATGATTATATCTAGGCTTTATAAGGTTAATATTGGAGCTCCCCATAACTCAAGCTTCGAGTTTTAAATAGTAGAGTAGCTCGAGTAGTAAGAAATATAATTTTTCATGTTTGAAAGCGTGTAAAAAATAACCATATGTATATAGTATTACAAATATCTACTTTTTAGAATCGTGGAAGTAGCAGGCATACAAATGTATGAAATTATGCACTTCATAGATGTTTGACAAGATTTTATAAAATTTTTTTCAAAATATATATATATGACCTTCTCCGAGAAAAGGGACCTAGTGTGTGAAAATTAAGTTTTGAGAAAATAACGCATTTAAACCCATTTAGGTACCAGAATCCACCGTGTTTGACACACCGTGTTTGACACACTAGGTCCCTTTTCTCGGAGAAGGTCACATATTATATATTTATATATTATATATTTTGGAGTCAGTTATATTGGTAGATTACTCTCCTGCAGCTTTTATTAATTTCATAGTTTATTTAAAAAGAATAATGAAAAAATTATACAAAAATTGTATGACAAACATTGTATAATTTATGAAAACTATTGTTTCAATTTATTTATTTTTTTAAATTTTGCAGTATTTTTGTTAAAATATAAAATCAGACTGTAGAAACGATAACAGAAGCCTTCTGAAAAAAATTGAGGAGTGGGATAACTACTACTCGAAAAAAGATCAGCTACTCAAATGTTTGAAAAAATGTTCTTCGTATACATTTGAATTTTATAAAAAAAAATTAAGAACACTTGGAAAAAAAAACTATTAGTATTTCAATTTGAATGTGCGCAAAGAATGTATTTAAAAATTTCAGATGATGCGTGAACAACTACTCTAAAAAAACAAGTAAGAAAATTATAGTCGGTCTAGACCGACCGTTTAAAGACCCTATCTCTTATACCAAACTAATTGGATATAGAAAGTTAGCATAAACCAAATTTGAGTGGCATTTTTATTAATTTTTTTGGCTGCAGATATGAAAAAGTTCATATCGGATGCTATGTCTATATGGGGACTAGGTCCAAAAATGGACTGATCCTGACCATGGTTGGTAAAGTCTCTTGTATTTTGCGAAAATATATACAAACAAAATTTGAGATGAATCAGTGCAATATTTTCGTTTTTTGATAGATTTAAGTGAAGATCGGGAAGCAGCTCTATATGGAACGTATGACTAAGAGTTGTCCCATAGGGATGGTTTTTGGACTATTCATTAATTGATGTAATAAACAAATACAAACCCAATTTGACTAAGGTCTATACGACAATTTGGATCTTATGGCAATTTATGTCGAATTTATAGGGGTCATTTGTATGGGGGCTAGGTCTCAACATGAACCGATTCTCACCAGTTTCAACAGCGTTCATCCCATGACCGACGAAAGCTTATATACCAAATTTCATCAAAATATATTCATATTTGCGACCTGCAGTTTGATTACAAGGTTTACATGGACACACAGACGGGCGGACGGAAGGACGGACATTATTAAATCGACTCAAAAAGTGATTCTGATTCGATCGGTATAATAAAAGATGGGTCTAGGTCAAATATTTTTGGTTGTTACAAACAGCAGCACAAAGTCATTATACCCAAACCACATAGTGGTATAATGAGAAATTTTACAAAAAGTGTAAAACAAATATTTATACCTTATACCACTATGTGGTTTGGGTATAATGACTTTGTGCTGCTGTTTGTAACTACCAAAAATATTTGACCTAGATCCATCTTTTATTATACCGATCGACTCAGAATCACTTTCTGAGTCGTTTTGGCGATGTCCGTCCGTCCGTCTGTGTGTCCATGTAAACATTGTAATCAAACTGCAGGTCGCAAATATGAATATATTTTGTTGAAGTTTGGCATATAAGCTTCCATCGGCCATAGGATGAACGCTATTGAAATTGGTGAAATTTGGTCCATGTTCAGACCTAGTCCCCATACAAATGGCCCCTATGAAATCGACATAAATTGCCATAAGATCCAAATTATCATATAGATCTCAGTTAAATTGGGTTTGTGTGTGTTTATTATATTCATTAATCAGTAGTCCAAAAAATAATCCCTATAGGACATTTTTCACTCATAGGCCCCATATAGAGCTGCTTCCTGATCTTCACTTAAATCTATCAAAAACAAAAATATTGCGCAGATTTTTCTCAAATTTGGTTTGTGTATATTTTTTCAAAATATAAGTGACTTTACCAAATATGGTCGGGATCGGTCCATTTTTCGACCTAGTTTCCATATAAATATAGGACCCGATATGAACTTTTTCATATCTACAGCCAAAAAAATTAATAACAATGCCACTCAAATTTGGTTTATGCTTATTTTCTATATCCAGTTAGTTGGACCTGAGAGATAGGGTCTCTAAACGCATGGTATAGCGTATCGTATAGTCGGTGTAGACCGACTATAATTTTCTTACTTGTTTTTATTGCTAAAAACAAGATGGCATGGAGTTCCACAACATAACCATATTATCCATATATCTCAACACAAGGAGGACCAACTGTATTTTTAGTGCCCACATTGAAAGTCATGCCGTTAGCATTTTTTATACCCTCCACATCTCAGTGGCAGAGGGTATATATAGGTTTGTCATTCCGTTTGTAACGCATCGAAAAACTAATTTCCGACCCAATAAAGTATATATATTCTTGATCCTTATCACAGCTCGAGTCGATATAGCGATGTCCGTCTGTCCGTCTGTCCGTCTGTCCGTCTGTCCGTCTGTCCGTCTGTCCGTGTGTCTGTTGAAATCACGCTCATTCAAAAAAAAAAGCATTTACTTAGGTCAGGTTACGAAGAAATTATTTGCCATAATTCCCACCAGGTTGGTATTGAAATCGGAGTAAATCGGGAGCCTCTGCGCTGAGAAATGAACAAAAGTTTATAGATACCTCTAAAAAAAACATGAAACCTAGTGTTTTCTTGTAATAGTTTAGTGGTTGAACATACAACAACATAAATAAAGCCACAAAAAAAATGTGATTCATACATATTAACAATAACAAGAACACAACTACCATGAGCTATGTTAATAGTATTGCCACAAACCGAGGTGGAGGGTATCAAAGATTCGGCACAGCCGAATTTAACACTCTTACTTGTTTTTGTTATTTTTGCCACCTCCAATAGAAAGAATTGTCACTTAAAATCTATAATATTAAAAAGCAAGGCGATTTCTTGTGATCGGTGTAAATTTCACAGTTTTACCCCGATTTTGACAAGGTATTTATTTTTAGCTGTTACCCAGATTTAAAGATTTTCATTGTCTGGAATATTTTTTTGAAGTTATGATCGATTAAATTTGTTACTAACACATACATAAAATTATACAATGCTATGTGTGTGTTTATGAAATTTGTTAATATGTTTGTGTTAATGTGTTGAGTTTGTTTTCTTTATTTAAAATGAGTTGAAATGTGAAGCATTCCTTTAGGGTATTTATTAAATGCACAAAAAAATTTCCTAGAATTTGCACTCGAATTTCGAGTGCTGGAATCTGCTAGTACTAATAAGTATAACAGGATCAAGTTTGGTGATAAATGGAGCGCTATTGATGAACACGCATTGCGCGCATATATTGCTGTGCTCATTCTTGCATTCGAATGTCGGTATGTGCATTCTCGATTTTCTTATTTCAGTAAAATAGTTGACTAATATAAAACTGGTCAATGACAGCGAAAAAAGTGACGGTGTTGTTGGATTATTTAATGTAAACTTTGGTTGCCCCATTATATCTGAAGATACATTCCACATGATACGCTCCGTTTCGATGATGTTTCGAGTCAGCGAAAAATGGGTGGTAGCGATAAATTGGCTTCTTTTCTTGAATTTGTTGCATTCAGGAGCGATGTTCCTTAGGACAGTTTTTGCCATCAAAACCAGCAAAATGTGATTTCAAGTTTTGGTTATCAGTGGACTCAAATTCAGCCTACATATGGCAAATACAATCATATCTTTGTAAACCAAGAAATGTAAAGCTTGAAAAGATAGAGCGCTTTAAAGGGAAAAATATAACAGGCGGCATTTTTTTCCGTGAACAAAAAAGCGAGAGAAAGGGAGGCGATCTGGGGTACAGCGTAAATGGAATTCCTCAGAGAATGCATTAGCCTTCATAACAATATAGTGGTGAACAAAGAAAACGGAAGATAAAGTCACAATGGGTGCGAATGAAAGTAAGTGCTAGAAAAGCTGTTGCGAGCATAAAACAGGCGTTTGTCGCAACTGGAAATTCAGTTAATATTCCCGAACTGCGCGTGGTGATAGTCTTATCCAAAGCGTGAATATTAATGAATTTGAAGAAGACACCACATTATATACAGCGACTGCGGTGGTGAAGATCATCGGGCCAGTAACTATAAAAATGTTGAGTACTTGGACTCTGATAATCAAAATAACCAAGCCAACAGTGAAGAAGAAATTTTCTTAGTGAAGAATGACACACCAACCAATTTTCTTAAAAAATACTTTTCGGCTTCAAAACTGCAACGCTTAAGAAGTCTTCCCAAAACAGCGTCGAAAAACAGCATCTTGTTAGAACGGCAGCACCAAATCGCAAAGGAATTTTTGAACTCCGAGCAAATTTGCAAACTAAAAAAAGCAATTGATCGATGAAATTGAGCACCAGCAACAAATGCATTAATTGCAAGAATTGCAGTTGAAGGAACTTCATTCCTTAAAATTTCAGCACCTTCAAAGAGAAATTTAATAAGATGAGGAATTGCATACCCTGAAAATGGATTTTCTTCATGGAAAAAGTGCATATAGTATGTGGCTGTGCAATTTTTTTAAAAGTTCAAAATATTTTTTTAAATTGTTCTATCAATTTAATTAGTTTTTAATGATATCATTAATTTACTTAGTTTAAATGTTTCGTTAATTTATTTAATTTTTAAATGTTTATTTTTAATCTTAATAATGTCACGATGAATATTATTAAGCTAACAAATCAAACAAACCCTTATTTTTCCGGTCAAAAATATTTTAAGTAAATGACCTACACTTTGCACCCACATTTTTTCGTTTTGGTATATGTATGGGGGGTTTCATGTCAAGTGACGCAACTTTTAAAACCGATGTCTTCCGATCGGGATGAAATTTTCACCAAGGTTAGTCCTATTGGCTAGTAGTTTAAACGCGATTTTTTAACAAGATCGGTTATGAACTCTCTGAGTTAGAGGGGGTCAAAATTTAACATTTTGGCCAAACAGGTGTTTTTCTCATCCATGTAACTTATTACCTATTGTTCTTACCAAAATTTGCCCCATATAGTTTATATAGCTTTTTCTTCAATCTTTTTGTTTTACTTTTTTCAACTAAATCAAAATTTTTTTTTATATTTTTTTAAAATAGGCCCATTTTTCCTCAAAAGAAAGCTTAGGTTTTTCCTTGAAGTGCTTTTTGGTCGCTTAGTGGGATGCGAGTGGGTTATCTATCAAAATAAATGTTTTGTAAAACAAGATAACGGTTTTTTAGTATTAAGCATATGCACTATTTTGAATTTCTTCCTATTTGTGTATAAGTGTTTTTAAAACCTTACAAATAAAACTTATACTTAGAAACTAGATAAATTAACCTCTCCGACGGTATGTAACATACCTAACTAAAATTTCATACCTTCGATACTGTAATACCCGCAATATGTTAAACTCAGGAATAAATCACGTTTTTTCTATAGAAATGTTGAAATTATTTTTTTTTTATTTATTTGTAATAATAATTAAATTAATATATAATAACAATAATTATAAAAATAAAAATAAAACGATAAATAATTTAATAACATTTAATCTTAATCACAATAGATCTATTTATATTATAACTATTTTTATACCCTATAATACTATGTGGTTTGGGTATAATGACTTTGTGCTGCTGTTTGTAACTACCAAAAATATTTGACATTGACATGATTTTTATTATACCGATCGAATCAGAATCACTATCTGATTCGATTTAACGATGTCCTTCTGTTCGTCTGTGTGTCTGTCTGTGTGTCCATGTAAACCTTGTAATCAAACTGCAGGTCGCAAATATATATATATTTTGATGAAATTTGGTATGTATGCTATCGGCCATAGGATGAACGCTATTGAAATTGGTGAGAATCGGTCTATGTACAGACCTAGCCCCCATACAAATGACCCCTTTGAAAGCGACATAAATTGCCATATGATCCAAATTGTCATATAGATCTTAGTCAAGTTGGGTTTATATACGTTTATTACATTCATTAATGAGTAGTTCAAAAATGATCCCTATGGGACAACTCTTAGTTATAGGCCCCATGTAGAGCTGCTTCCCGATCTTCACTTAAAGCTATCAAAAACAAAAATATTGCACTGATTCTTCTCAAATTTTGTTTGTATATATTTTTGCAAAAGACAAGAGAGTTTACCAAATTGGCCAGGATTGGTCCATTTTTGGGCCTAGTCCCCATATAGATATAGCATCCGATATGAACTTTTTTACACCTGTTTGCCGAAATGTCATAGGACTAACTTACTAACTTGATGCACATTTCATCCCGATCGGAAGACATCGGTTTCAAAAGTTGGGTTATTTGATACGAAACCCCCATATATACTCTATATATGTATATTGAAATTATATATGTATATATTGTGACTTATTTTTGTTATTTTATTGTCTTAATAAAAATTAATAATTCGTAGTAAACTCCGGAATACTGAATATACAGTATTTAATATTTATATAACAAAAGACATACTTACGAGGACATACATATTTCTATAAACTAGATTTAAGTATTGACCGATTATATTCATAATTTAACAGTTAATTTCGGAAATAAATACATAATTTATTAGACTTATATTGAGTAGATACATATCAAGCCATGACCGCAAAAACAGCTTAAGTGATAAAAATAAAACTTAGCAGGAGCAGGTTTTGTTAATTTTCTTTGCTTTATCATTTATTGTAAACGGACTAACAACGTGCACTTAACTTAAAATTGACTTTGCTGTACAACTATCAATTTTTATCAATAAACGAAAATCGAATATTATGTCACTTAATATATTTTCAAGGTCATGGCTCGATATGAATTCGAGGGTAGAATTGTAATTTTGCTGGTTCCAATATAGATCGATGCTAATAAAATCAGTAGAGTTCATCCACATCTTATATATATATATAAACATATAGATATTCAAACATAACGTAAAATTATTTTGTAGCCATAAAAATATGAATTAAAACTACAGTTATTTGTGTTTATATTTTGCAGACAACATCATCAAAAATCGTTATTTTATTCCATAAATATAAATATGTACATGTGAGCAATCACTTTATGTGACGACAATTAAGCACATACAGCATATTTAGACATATAAAAGTTGCACTTGGTGAATAAAATCGCACATAGCAACATTATCGTAGTTGTACCATTAATGGAAATGACAATTTGTCAAGTTCTTCTTAACGAATTGACGTCAATCCATTAGATTTTTCAATACTAATGCTTCAGTATTTGTTAGTGCCTGCAAAATATAAAGTTTACACAATCAATAAAATCTTTATTGATATGAAATCTTCTATTACACGGTCACGAAGTTAACAGAAATACACTGCGTACCGTAATTATGGCCACACAATTTTTTTGTACTCGAAACATTTTGATATAACCAAGTGTACGAGTAGTTTGGCTTCCAAATATTGATAATCACCTGTGTAAGGTCAGAAATACTTTGGTATTGTCAATTTCAACAAAAATAATTCATAATGTTAATATTTAAAATTTGATTAAATCTATTTCAATTTTCCTTTGAATTCTAGATTTGAGTTTCTTCTTGAAATTTTCTGAAATTTGTACATATTCGGGAATCTAGTTTCCTGAGTACTAAAAAAAATTTGTTTGCAGGATCACCATTTCTAAAAATATACTTAATAATTTTCTTGATAATAATTTGGATGTTAATAATTTTGAAAAACTAACAAATTAAGATCAATATGCTTGAAAATAAAAAATTCACTTTTAAAGCATTCAATGGATCACGGTTTTTTTTTAGAAGGCGATCCAAATTATTTGATAGATAAGTCAAATGTCTATGTATTTCAAGAGTTATATATATATATTAATGTTAATATAAATAAATTTATTTATATCACTTAGAAATTTGTATGAACGAAGCTGAATTTTTTGTTGTACATATTTACGAAAGGCAAATATGTAAACTGAGGGCATAAAAAAGCTAAAACTATTTAGGAAAAAAAGTCTCGAGAAATACCGAAATTTTGTTGTATTTTTTGTCGTGATTCCTGAATATTGGAAAAATCGTAATAATCGGGATTCCTTAACAGGGTCGTTCAGCGCCTAAAGCGGATAAGCTGTTGCACTGCTTATAACAGTGGGTTCATTAGAATACATTGGAGGCCAAACAGCAATTTAATCAATGGGCTTAACCGCAAAAACCGGCGTCTACTAAAGCCAAGGTGGGCTTACGGACCAACAATTTTGGGTCACTTTTTTTGGGATATTCGGGTTTAGGTTGCGTGATTTCCTTTAAGTGGGAAAAACAATAAACGATTAGTATTATTGTAAATTTTTGGAAAACATCAACGACAATTTAAAAATAAATACGACCGCATATTGACAAGAATATAAGGCTTTTTATCAGAACAATTCCATGAATTGGGCTTCGAATTGCAACCTCATGTACCATATTCTTCGAAGCTAGCTCCCTTTGTATATTTTCTATTTCCAAAGTAATGGCTCGATTAAAGCGATTTAATTTCAGTGATGTTAATTTATTAGTATTTTTAGGATATATGAAACTTTTATATTAAATTATTATTTCTAATTTTTGGGTGCATGTCCCTTTATTATAATTAATATTCCTTAAAAAATAGCTTTAAAATTAAAAAAAATATTTTGTTTTGTTGTATGAATTCGATAACAAGAAAAAACAAGTAAGAAAATTATAGTCGGTCTAGACCGACTATACGATACCCTATACCATGCGCTTAGAAACCCCATCTCTTAGGCCCAACTAACTGGACATAGAAAATAAGCAAAAACCATATATGAGTGGGATTTTTATTAATTTTTTTGGCTGCAGATATGAAAAAGTTCATATCGGATGCTATACCTATATGGGGACTAGGTCCAAAAATGGATCGATCCTGATCATGTTTGGTAAAGTCTCTTGTATTTTGCAAAAATATATACAAACAAAATTTGGGAAGAATCAGTTCAATATTTTTGTTTTTTAATAGATTTAAGTGAAGATCGGGAAGCAGCTCTATATGGGGCCTAAGGTTTCATTTTTGGACTACTCATTAATGGATGTAATGAACGCATATAAACCCAATTTGAGTAAGATCTATGTGACAATTTGGATCTTATGACAATTTATGTTGATTTCATATGGTAATTTGTATGGGGGCTGGGTCTGAAGATGGACCGATTCTCACCAATTTCAATATCGTTCATCCCATGGCCGATAAAAGCTTATATACCAAATTCCATTAAAATATATTCATATTTGCGACCTACAGTTTGATTACAAGGTTTACATGGACACACAGACGGACGGACGGACGGACGGACATTGTTAAATCAACTCAGAAAGTGACTCTGATTCGATCGGTATAATTAAAGATGGGTCTAAGGCAAATATTTTTGGTTGTTACAAACAGCAGCATTATACCCAAACCACATAGTGGTATAGGGTATAAAAACAAAACAAATATTTCAAATATAAAAGCTTCACATGAATAAAGTCCTGACAGAAATATCCTCAAAAATACGAGTATAAAGCTTGAGTTTGAGATATGAAATACAAAGCTGTCAGTTTTTCTAAAAAATATTTGTTTATTGTTTATGACAGTTGTTGATATATTTTCTTAGTTTTTTTCTTTTTTGTTGTTACAATTCTTATACCTAACAAGATTTGTATGATTGAATCAGTTGGAAACAAAAACCAATTTTCGGCTCAGGTGTGAATAACTGTTTGCTTATTTAAAATTGAATTTCCAAACATTTTTGTTCGTTATTTTCTTGTTAACAATTTCTGTATTACAACTTTGTCATTGAAGGCTACAGCAAACAACAACAACAATGTGACGAAACAATACTTTTGTATTATTTTGTTGTTGGAATTTAAAAAAAAATTTTATTGAACAAAGTAATTTTTTTTCAATTTACATTCTCGTAGGTAGATACATATGTGTGTGTGTACGTACTCGTAGATATATAAAAAGAAAAGAAAATAAAGTTTTACTATGATTTTAAAATTGCATTTATTAAACAGTAGAAGATTGTTGCTGATTGTACAAAAAAATACTATAATAAAAGCGAAGGTAAATCTCTAGAGACTTAGAAACAGGAATAAAACACTAACTGGTTCATAAGAATTGCATAAAATAGAAGCATAATGCATTTTATAGCCATTAGTGCTGGTAAAAACTCTCGGATATTCATTTGGGTACTTTATACTAACGGCTTTATTTATTTTTTTTTAATAACCAGCGAAGTAATGAGATTTTAATAAAATTTTAATTTCATATTTCAATAAATATATCTTGAAATAATTTGAAATTTTAGTTTTCAAATTTAATTTTCTACTGCTATAGAATTGTATTTATTATTTATTTATTTCAAAAGTATTCTTCGATAAATCACTGATTTATCTTAAGAATCCTTCTGAAAGAAACGATTAGTTGCTTTTTATTGTATTGATTACTCACAACAGAAGGAATCGCTCGATATTCACTAACCACTACTTAACACTTTGCCAACACTAGTAGACATATCAACACAGAAAACAAAAAACAAACAAAAAACTAGAGAAAATGTATAAAACAATTTTAGTTTCTGAAGCCAGAATATTAAACAATTTCATTCTTCAATGAGAATTTTTCAAACCATCAAATATAAAATCAATATAAGCATCTGATTACTGTCAACAAATATAGTTTGAATACTTATAAAGGTCTGTCTGCAAGTTAAGTTCAGAAATACTGTATTGGAAAAGAAAAAAATTCCATTCTACGCATACATTTACAATTCAAGTATGAATAGAATACGACAACATGCATGACAACATTTATGCCAGTGACAGTTCTTCTTGTCAAATATGACAACCTACATGTCGACATGTTATGCCATGTACACCACTATACACTTGCTGGATGTCTCAAATAATCACACAATATACATATATCGCAGTGTTTCTGAATAGTTGTTGACTATGAAAAAAAATATTTTTATACTCTATACGACTATGTGGTCAGGGTATAATAACTTTGTGCTGATGCTTGTAACTACCAAAAATATTTGACCTAGACCAACCTTTTATTATACCGATCGACTTCGAATCACTTTCTGAGTCAATTTAGCGATGTCCGTCCATCCGTCTGTCTGTGTGTCCATGTAAACCTCGTAATTTGCTACATAAGCTTCTATCGACAACAGAATGAACGCTGTTGAAATTAGTGAAAATCGGATCATATAACACCCATGAGATCGGCGTAAATTCCCATAAGATCCCAATTATAATATAGATCTCGGTCAAATTGGGTTTGTATATATATATTGCATCGATTAATATGTAGTCCAAAAATGAATCCTATAGGACAATTATACCTCCAATATACAGCTACTTCCCGATCTTTACCTAAATCTATCAAAAACAAAAATATTCCACAGATTTTTCTCAAATTTGGTTTGTATATGATTTTGCAAAAAATATGTCACTTTACCAAATACCCATATAAATATAGCACCTTTTTCAATATAACTAAAAATTCCACCCATATTGGGTTTATGCTTATTTTCTATAGGGTATTGTATAGACCGACTATATTAGACCGACTATAACTTTCTTGTTTTTTTTTATCTATAATTAGTAACAAATGCTTATGAAAAGAAAAATATATATTATAAAACAGTGTATTAAATAATGGTAATTTAAACAAGTAAGAAAATTATAGTCGGTCTACGACTATACGATACCCTATACCATGCGTTTAGGTCCAACTAATTAGATATAGGAAATAAGCATAAACCAAATTTGAGTGCCATGGTTATTAATTTTTTTTTGGCTGTATATATGAAAAAGTTCATATCGGGTGCCATATATATATATGGGGACTAGGTCCAAAAATGGACCGACCCTGACCATATTTGCAAAGTCACTTCTGAGTCGATCGGTATTATAAAAGATGGGTCTAGGTCAAATATTTTTGGTAGTTACAAACAGCGGACCAGTCAGTATACCCAAACCACATAGTGGTATATAACGTAATAGTTTGGAAAATAACGTAATAGTTTGGACATTTTCTTTGGAAAAATAAACCAAAGAAAAAGGCCCAAAGGTTAAAAGGATTTTGAATATTTGTATAAGAACTTGGATTTACTAAAAGAATATTGCTGATAATTTTTTGTTTTAATATCAATTATGCGATTGGGAACTTCTGTCACTCTTCATATATCGCCAACATTAGAGACAATAAAAAAATTCATATTTTTTTAAGTTTTGTTTATTACTTAAACATACCCAATACTATTTTCTTATAAAATTAATGTTTTCTCAAGATGTGTACATTAGGGTGCCTCGATATGTATAGGAAAAAAAACATAATATAGATAGTTTATGAAATTTGGATATTGCAAACTTCACAATTAAAGAGTCAACTTTGTTCGAAATTACAAAATCATTTGCATATAGCTATTTATCAAATACGATTGAAATGCGGCAATCACTGGGTGTCTCAAACTAACGAAATGCAAATAACTTTTATATTATTGGAAATGTAGTTCACATAACGAAAAGTTTGGTACCAATGCTTCGTATATTTTGAAAATAGAGTTCCCACTCCAACTAGATCGAATATCGCTTTCAACGAATAGAGATAAAATTAAGTAAAAAATTAATATATTTCTTTGCATACCATTAAAGTTGGGCATACTTCATATAAAACATAAACGGCTATATCCAGAAAGATATCAAGGGCCATTTTTTGGAAATTGCAAAAAAATTTTTTTATAAGGCACCCTAATTTATATATTTACGTATATGTATGTAATTGATTATTAAACAGAACTTTTTAATGTAGACGTTATTATGTGTATTTGTCTGCAAAGAACTCGGGTGTATGTGGTTTTTAATGATTTGGTTTCGGTTTTCTTTTTATTGGCTTTGTCGTTTTGTTCTTAATGTTTTACCACATCTCAGCAATGTCATATAATATTTCTGTGTGTCGTACTAGCACATCATTCAAGTGCCCCTTTAATTATCACGACATTGTATCAGAATACATTTTTATTTTTATCAGTGGTTTTAAGTATCTTAAGAACAATTGTCTCCATAGAGATGATTGTAACATTAGTATTGTTCTTCAATTGTTTTTGTTTTCTTTAGTTTTTAATAACTGATGCATAAATTTCCGTTTTAACTTTAATTACCGAAATCAACCTAAAGTTCCTTAACAAAAGAAGTAAATAATACTAAAAATTCATTGGAAGAATCAATTTAGTTGTGATTAATGCTTTTTCGTCGTAACAAATTGATTGAAATCCAATCAGGAAATTGGGTTTATTAGCACATGCAGAATTTGATAAATTGATTTAGATGCTAATGCATGTCTACTATTATATCAACAACATATATATGTATATCAATATATACATAAATATTAAATTCGTAGAAATTCTCAAAGCATGTATACAACTGTTTGCAATTGGATCATCATGATGCGGTAACTTCGCAACATGTTGTTAAGCCAAACAATATTTATATAAAGAACTGCGACATTCATGTATAAATTGATGATTACAGTCAGTTGACTAAATACTTTTACGAATCAAAAGATTTACAACAATATCGCACCGATTTGTTATCGGATATTTTTGCATACTTTGTAATTAATGCATATTTTGCTTAAAAATGATTATTTTGCGATTTTTGTACCCTCAAAACTACTGTGCAAAAGGCTTATATAACCTAGTCATTCCGTTTTCATCAATTATGAAATAAAAAAATCTGGACCCAATAAAAACAATTACATTCTTGATCCTTAAACAAGCATAGTTCATGATGGAAAACCATAACAGCTTTGGAATGGCAATGAATTCACCAAACCATAATTAACAGCGCTGTTGGAAGTATGAATAAATGAATTGAAGATGTTTGCAATAAGAGGTGATATTGTACTACACTGTGCGACAGTACGTTTACGGCTTGAACAGGACCATATACACACGAACGTAGAGATCGTAGAGATTCTTTGAGGATAAGAAAATAGGAAGCATATTGAAAAGAGCTCCAAGCACATCCAGTAGAACAGCAGCCCGGTTAGCTTAATGCTCGGAATATTTGGTGCGAAAAGTTAAAGCCAATGCAGGTTTGAAAAATTACAAAGTACAAAAAGTTCTAGACATGAACAGGCAGATTTTTCTCAACTTCCGGGTCAAAATTTTTATGTGTCTAATGCTCAGGGAAATGTCAGAGATAAATTTAAGACTCAATTTCCAAACAAAGTGCATGGTAATGCAAACAATATCAGTTGCGACAAAAGAAGCAACTCATTTATTACCGAAATTTTTATTAAGGAGTGTTTGCAAAGAAGACTATTTCCTTTCATAAGCCAACACTATGGTACGAAAGCTATTGAGTTGTATAGGAACAGTGATTTTATTTTTGTACCAGCGGAGGCAAATTCTGTTCGGAGCTTAGGCCAATGGATAGATATTGGGATCTTATGATAAGGGGGTTAAAGATCACAAAAAAGCTGTCCCAAAATGTGATTTTAAATGAAGATGTTCCAAAAAAAGTGACAGAAACCACTATGAAATCACTAATGGAAGTGTTTCACGAAAGTGTCCATAAGTTCATAACTAGTGACCAGAACTATAAAAATTGTCTTTTTGTAGAGGCTTAAACGAAATAGTGATGAGAATTGTAGAATTCGGTTATAACAAATGAAAACCGAATTTTTACCAGGCTTGGTAGTTTTAGTATCTCAAAAGATAATGTAAAGCCCAACTAAACAATTAAATATATTGTTTTTTTTTTTTTTTGGAAAATTTAATATAAACTAGTCGGTATATATATATACTATACCCTATATCAGGCAATATCTGGATATATAGTACAAAATAAGCATAAATGAAATTTTAGTGGTATTTTTATTAATTTGTTTCGTGCGGATATGAAAAAGTTCATATCTGATATTTTTTTCCATAGTCCCCAAGTCAAAAAATGGACCGATCTTGACCATATCTAGTAAAGTCCCTTTATTTTCTCAAAAACATATATGAACAAAATATTTGAAATTTTTTGTTTATTTGATAGATTTAAGTGAAGATCGGGAAGCACACACAGAAACAGTTTCATTTTGACTACCAAATTTATTACCAACCGAATTACGATAAATTTAATGATCGAATTTTGAGTTGATGGCAGTTACAAATCTATTGTCTTAAAACGGTTGGTTGCCACAAAGTATTGATACAGTCGAAGATTCAGTTGTCAAACCTTAGAACACTTCGGCTGGTAAATTTTTTTTCTGTGTGCAGCGTTGTGACTAAAAATAGTTCTACAGTGTTTGTTTTTGGATTGAGAATCTGGATTTTATGACCATTTAAGCAGTCTGATGAGGGCAATTTGTGTAGGCGTTAGGTTTAAACATACATGGTCGATAGAATCTTATATACTAAATTTCATCAAAATATATTCATATATGGATACACAAATGGACGGGTGGGCGGTCGGATAGACAGAATGGACGGACTGACGGCCTGATATCGCTAAATCAGTTTAGAAAGTGATTGTGAGTCGATTGTAGGTAAAATATTTTTTGTAGTTACAAACATCAGCATGTAAATTATACCCTCTTAATTATACCGTATACCACTATGTGGTTTGGGTATAATGACTTTGTGCATCTGTTTGTAACTACCAAAAATATTTGACCTAGACCCATCTTTTATTATACCGATCAGCTCAGAATCAATTTCTGAGTCGTTTTAGCTACGTCCGTCCGTCCGTCCGTCCGTCTGTGTGTCCATGTAAAGTTTGTAATCAAACTACACGTCGCAAATTTGAATATATTTTGATGAAATTTAGTATATAAGCTTTTATCGGTCATAGGATGAACGCTGTTGATATTGGTAAAAAGCGGTCCATATTCAGACTAAGTCCCCATACAAATGACCCTATGAAATCGACATAAATTGCCATAAGATCCAAATTATCGCATATATCTTAGTCAAATTGGGTTTGTGTGTATTGATTACATCCATTTATCAGTTGTCCAAAAATAAACCCCCCCCCCCCCCCTTTTGGCAATTCTTTGTCATAGGCCCCATATAACGCTTCCCGATTTTCACTTAAATCTATCAAAAAACAAAAATATTGCAGAGCTATTTCTCAAATTTGGTTTGTATATATTTTTTCAAAATGGAAGTGACTTTACCAAATATGGGCAGGATCGGTACATTTTTCGGCATAGGTCCCATATAAATATAACATCCGATATAAACTTTTTCATATCTGCAGCCAAAAAAATTAATAACAATGACACTCAAATTTGCTTTATGCTTATTTTCTATATCCACTTAGCTGGACCGAAGCTAAACCATGGTATAGGGTATCATATAGTCGGTCTAGACCGACTATAATTTTCTTACTTGTTTTTGTTTAGTTTATTGCTTATTTCATAATTAGCAGAAAAAATATAAAAATATCTTTATAACTATATACCTAGATTATACCTAAATTATACGATTATACGACATATAGTAGCTTTAATACCCAATTTGCAGACAGCGAGACTGTAGGATTCTTAAAGAGTAAAAATAAATTCGTATGCATAACTGAACCATACGTACATTTTCATATAGCCGACAATAACTTGGTTTACCATAAACATATCGAAGTATTGTTCGACGGTGGCACCCGTTACTTCTACGGTCAATTTTTAACCAAAAATTATATATTTGTTGATGATTATTGCAATACCAACACTAATGATTTTAACTTACCCAATTTTAGCTAGATTAAGGTTAAGTTAATCTTATTGCTGTTTAATCATTTGATATGTCTGTGGTCCAAGCATTAATCGCCTAAGTCGAAAATCATAGTTTCGAGAAAAATTACTGTTGATATAAATATAATGGGGCTTCATTACGACTTAGGTCAGTATGTTTTCATTATAACTTATTAAAAAACAGTGTTAGGGATATGGGGATTTCACGTATATATGAAGCGTTTTTAGTAGAATATGATAGCATGCATAACTTAAATCGTTCTTAAGTCGACTTAGGCGGATATCGCTTGTGATACAATAGCGAGAAAAAATGAAGATCTATTTTATTGGATATTCGATCGAGACTCGAAACTAATTACATTTATCCAATTCAACCCAACTTTTGGCAAAAAAAAATGCAAAGCGGGGTATTTGAAATAGAAGTTAGTGAGCAGTTATTAATTAAAAATTAAAAAATTATTAATTTTATAATAGAAACAGTTGCAACTGATAGCAAATTTGCGAGTGCACAGGCTTTGGAAGAAGGTAAATTAATGAATTAAATCGCCCATCAAGTTGATGTTAAAAAATCAGCCGTTTGCCGCCAAAGAAATAATTCAGAGACATAGTCAGGAGGTGGTCAGATGACAAAATTTTAAAAATTGACCCACGGAAGACGGTAGTGTAGATGACACAAGTGTTTGCACTGCCAAATCGGTTGAAAGAGGAAAAGTTATTAGCTAGATCAACAGCCAAGAAACCACTTATAAGTGAGGTCAATCTGATAAGATGGCTTGACTTGATCAGACGTTATCTCCATTGGTCAGTGGGCCAAAGTGTTGTAGAGCGATGAATCCAAAATTTTATTTATTTGGCTCTAATGGCGTACACTCAGTCCGCCGGCCTCCAAAACAAAGATATTCGCCCAGACTGCTAAACATGGCATGCGTTCAATAATGGTGTGGGTTAAGAAAACTAAACTAATTTATATTTTTGATGTGTAAACATCTATAAAATTTATTTCACAATAGAATCAAAAAAAAAATACCATAAGAAGTAATAAGCAAGACAAAAACGGTGTGAAGTATAAGTGTATTGGTGCAGAGATTATGCTATAAAATTATTCCAGCTAATTCGACAACCCCAACTATAACAATCAGTTGAAATAATAAATAATAATAAATAATTTTTATATTAGCTGAGCCCCTACAGCTATTTACTATAAGTGATACATAGATGACGTTTTCGATTTGATTTTAATTGATGTGTAATTAGATATTTAGATATTTAAACACATCTCCCCTGTGATCGGAGTCACATATTTTTTATGCGGTTTCTCATATGATGGTACAGGTCCCAAAATTGAGGGATAATGATCCTAAGTTTAAAAGTTGCTTAGCTTGCAAGTTTTTAAGCGACCACGATGTGCATCCTACAGGACGCTGATATACAATGGAACATAAATGTCTCATTGGTCCTCATCTTTTTAAAATTTTATTTTTTGATTGCTTCATTAAAACTTTTTCCTTTTTAAACTCTTTCTTTTAACGTCGTCGTCTGTCGTGGGTCAACCCCATTCCCCCTTATCCAATTAATCTGAAACTTGGCCCATAGTCTTGTTAATTTTGGTGTAGTCATGCACAGTCACGCACAGCCACGGAGTGATTTAAATATCATTTCCCCTCATCCGATCGATCTGAAACTTGGTCCATACACTTGCTGTAAAAAAGATTAACTTCGACACAGTCATGCACAGTCAAGCATAGTCACGCACAGTCATGGAGTGATTTAAAACGGATTTCCCCTCATCCAATCAATTTGAAACTTGGTCGAAGAAGAAACTTGCTGTAAAGAAAGATTAACTTCGACACAGTCATGCACAGTGAAGCATAGTCACGCACAGCCATGGAGTGACTATCTCATCCGATAGATCTGAAACTTTGTCCATAGACTTGCTGTGTCCAAAGATAAATTTTAAAATAGTCACGCACAGTCACGGAGTGATTTAAAACTCATATGCATAAGGAAAGAAAGATTTTTAATAAAAACTTTGTTTTTATGGGTTAGAATATTAATTATATCAGTGGAAAATCATAGCTGGTCCAGAATTTATTGAGGACTTTTTTGGATACAGAATATATAAGCAAGCATAAACCAAACTTTTTGTTGGACACGAGTATGAAAATATTCATATTGGATGCTATTTGTATACCCTATACCACTATGTGGTCTTGGTATAATGACTTTGTGTTGATGTATGTAACTACCAAAGGTATTTGACCTAGACCCATCTTTTATTATACTGATCGACTTAGAATAACTTTCTGAGCCGATTTGGCGATAAATTTGGTAATATAAGCTTCTATCGGACATAGGATCAACGATATTGGAATTGGGGAAAATCGGTGCATGTTCAGACCTAGTCCCCATACAAACGACCCCTATAAATACTTAAATTGTCATAAAATCCAAATTATGTTATAGATCTGTGTCATGAGCACTTCGACAACATGCAGTTTTTTTTTAATACTCTTTTTTTCTCTGCAATATGACAAAGCAAATTAATTTTCTGTTGACGACGATCTTATTATTTTTCCCTTTTCTACGTAGTACAAGCGGCTGGTATCTGTTTTGTTGTTGGGTTAATTAGTGATGAAGGCATAGCACTGATCACAATTAATCGTTTCAGCAATAAAGCAGGTACTTGCACTTGTACTATCGTAAGGAAAATGGTCTTAATTTTTATTTTATTTGATGTCAGCTATTTTTCGTATCGACTTCTGCAACATATGTGGACTCAGATCGAATTTTTTCTCTGTATATGCCCACATTTGCTTTCATCGGCCGAATGTTTTCGCTTTATCTGAGACCCAGGTAAGTGGCGATGCTGATCAACAGGATTTTCAATACCTGGTTATCACCTTCTATCCATCTTTAATCTTCATATGGACCTTGAACGGCAACAACAAAATACTCTCGATCTTTTTCTCACTTCACACCCTGATAAGTATGAAGTGAAAATATTTGCACCTCTTGGTAATTTGGATCACTGCACTATTTCCGCATCCTTTTCATACTATGTACTTCAAATTGTTTCAGAACCAGCTATGAAGCGTTTAGTTTTTATTTACGAAAAGGCTCGTTGGGCTGAGCTCAACGATCTTTTCAATCATTTCGACTAGAAACTTTGTTTCCTGGATAAAAATGTTGATGCTGCGGCGAAAATGGTGGAAAAATAAAAGTGCTTGGTATGCGATTATTCATTACATCAAAGCACATTTCGGCTAAATCTAATCAAAAATTATGGTGGTAACCAGACCTGCAGAGATGCAGTCAGATCCAGAGAGGAAGCATTCAGATATTGGCGTGAAAATAAAAATTTCGCCACTGAACTGCAACGCAAACAGGCGATAACTGAATGTGCCAAAACACTAAGGCGGCAAAAGTTTGTTTACGATCAGCGTCTTCATGCTAAAGTTCTCTCTGCTCCTCGGGGCTTTTGGTCATCTGTTAAAAGGGTAAAGAACAATGCTAGTTTTGCTATCTCAACTCTTTTAATGAATGACCAAATATTCACTGAACCGGTTGATAAGGCTAAGCTCTTAGCTGAACTTTTTGCAAAAAAAACTCATTTTTGCCGGATAGCGATCAACCTCTGCTTGAAAGTGTATCTTGTACTATGCCTAAAATATTCTATCGAGCACGTGCAGTTAAAAAGGTTCTTTCGGATCTCAACATTAATAAGTCTTCGGGACCGGATGGTATACCAGCAGTGGTGCTGAAACAGTGCTCTTCGACGCTAGACAGTCCATTGGCCAGTAGTAGTAAATCCTATAGGACAATTCTTAATCTTACCCCCATATAAAGCTGCTTCCCGATCTTCACTTAAATCTATAAAAAATAAGTTCTTGCAAAATATAAGTGACTTTATCAATTATGGTCAGGATCGGTCCATTTTCCAACCCCCATACGAATATAGCATCCAATATGAATTTTTTCATATCTGCAGCCAAAAAATTAATAACAATGTATATTTCCAAATAGGGTCTCTAAGCGAATGGTATAGGGTATCATATAGTCGGTCTAGACCAACTTTAATGTTCTTAAAATATATTTCTTAATAAGATATATAAACCAAATTTGAGAAAAATCTATGCAATATTTTTGTTTTTATACGGCCTATTACATTTAAATACCGATCGTCGACAGAATCTTATATACATATGACATCCAATTTGGTGACAAAGTTTATATGGACAGAGGCATGGGCGGACGGACAGACGAACAACGCTAAGTCGACTGATAAAATATATTTGGTGGTTACAAACATCATCACATACCAGAGTACAAAGGCATAGGGTATAAAATTGCAGTTAAGTATTTATGCAAGAAATTAAAGCGAAATGCACTCTAATTGCATTGATTAGAGTAAACTAGTTGTTCACAAATATTGACCATTAACAAAAAATGGGATATGAGCTTTCTCATATAAGGAGTTTAAAAAAAATATTTTTTGATAATACTTTTGCTGGGAAATGTTAGGTCGATAAGCATGAATCAGCAAAACAATTTCTCCGCTCGCCAAAGAAAAACAAAATTCCATCTGTAATAAACTTAAGTTAATTGTACCAAAGGATTTTAAAAAAATATCGATCAGTTTTTGCTGGTGTTTGTTGTAACCGTTTGGGAATTCGGTAAATCGAAATTACCAGAAAATTTTAAAAATTCAAAGAGCTATATTTTTTTAAAATTCTTTACTCCCTTAATTTTAACTCGTAGTGTCTGTTTGTCTGCCGAAAAAACTTTGAAACGATTTTTAGCCCGTATCCCGTGATCCAATCAAGCTGAAACTTTGCAGGCAGATTCGCGGTGATGATAAAAATAACCTTTCGATTTTACGAAATTTTAACGGGTTTTAACTTTCATTTAATTTTATGATGGTACACTAAATTTACACCTTAATAAAACTTGCATTTTTTGAGAGAAGATTGTGTTTTTTTTTGTGTTCTGTAAGGCAACTTTGTGTGCTTCCAAGCTTTTCTCAAAACCGATCCCAACGGCATTTTCATACTCACCAAGTACGGATATCAATAAACAACTTGTGCCTGTAGCAAAATCTAAAATTTTTAGTCTCTGCTTTTTAATTGGTAATATTTTAACACCGTTGAAATTAGTGTTTCACTATCTGGTCTTGTTAGTTTTTTTAATTTTATTAAAAAACTCTTGAAATGTTAATGGAAGTTAATGACTTCGTAACAGTTACAATGAAATCCTTATGGGTGCAATATGCAATATTACAATATTGGCATAGTTTTATTCAAAACAAACATAACAAAATATTGATTATAATAACTGTTAACAATACATAACATTTCGAAATTATTAATAACACTATTTATAGTTCACAAAACAATTCTTAGAGAGAGAGAGAGAGAGAGAATCTTATTGCATAATAAATTGATTTATGTAAATGTTCGTTTGTTTTTAAATTACCTAACTTCAGCTGACTTTATAACAGCCTTGGGTGGTGCATCCCAATAATTAGGTGCTGGAGGTACCCACTGCCTTATCATTTGATAATTTCCCTCCAGAATTTCCATGCTCTCAATGACTTCTTCATCAGATTCGTCATTGTTGCCGGCTAAACTGAAATTATCATCTGAATTCATTGTTGACATTTGTACACATCACAGTTGCAAAATAAGAATAACAACAACAATAAACCCAAAATTTAATTTGGAAATTTCACAAAATCACAATTCCATGAAAACAACGGATGCGGATGCGCACGCATAAAAACTACAAACAAAATAATTTTAAGACACCGACACAAAGCATTCACATTATCTTCATCAACTACTACAGCAGCATTGATAAACAAACAAAGAAAGATGATGCTGCAACATTTCTTACAAACATTTTTGATTTTCTTTTCTTTGATTTGTTTTTCTCAAGGTGATAAAATTGATTATTTTCTTTTATTATATTTAATTTTTTGCAATTTTATATAATTTAGTTTTGAATAAATCTTTTTTAAATAAATATAACTTTTGTTTTCTTTTTTTAAATCACGAAATCTCTCAATCAACATTTAAAAACACCGTACCGCTCACGTTGCAATCGAATTTAATCTAATCGTTGAAATTTTCCAACATTTTTGTTTTGGCTCAAAGTTTTAGTGTCAGTCAGTCACACGAGAAAAACCTTCCACGCTTGTTCGTATATTTTTTTTTTTTTTGTAGCCATTTAGTATTTTTGTATTTTTATTCTTCTTCTTGCTTTGCTGCAACCTAATACACAAGGGTAAATTTTGTACTTTTTGTATTGCATCCCTTGGATTCAATGTCGTTGTCGTTGCTCTTGTTTTTGTTGTATTATGTTGTCCATGACCGTGGTGAGCGTATTCTTGTGCGTATGTGTGTCGCTTATTGAGTTTTAGTTACTGTTTTGGTTTTGTGCTTTCTTTGTTTGTTTGTTGATATTATAATATTCATACAAACTCACACATACACACACACACACACACATACGTGGGTTTGCATGTATTAAAACACCGGTACGATACCCGGTGTTTGTTAGAATATATGCATCCTGAGGGGGTTTTTTACTAAAACAAAATAAGGGTTCTTTTTTGCAATTTAAGTGTCTGATTTTTATTTCTTTGGTTGGGGAGATTTCAATATAACTGTGCATATTGTAAAAATTATGTTGTTTGTTGTTGCCTTTTGTGGCAAATAAACTACAAAATTTCTTCTCTTTGTTAAGTATTTGATACAATTATAGAGTATAAAATTCTTACAGTGGGACTTAAGAATTAAAATTTAAACTCGATATAATATTCGATATATTTTTAAATAGATAATTTATATTGTTATTACTGGTAATTAAGGCGTCACCTGTCTGTGATTGCTCGATATTAGTATGTGTATATGTACAAAATTAATAAAATTTTTCAAAATGCGCCAGACTATTTACAGGCTCCTAAAATTCGGTTTGTGTATAGTGATTACAAAGTATCATTAAAATTCAATTATCGTTAATTTGATATAAAATTTATAAATTTTGGAAAAAAAAAAATAATTCAAATTTAATTTAATTTTTAATTAACGTTTTTTAATTTAAATTAACTTTTTTTAAAAACGCTCTCAAAAACATTACGCATCGTGACTGCTTATTTGTGTACGGATTCTAAGTATTCACCACGAACTTTCCCATCTTTAACATCAGTACACAGTTTTTCTTTTAATAACTTCATTTTCATATCCTAATAATCTTTACTCTTGCATTGCTCAGTGAAGTTTCTCTTGCAATGATAATAACATCAGGCATAGGAGTAAATGACAGCTCTTAAACTTCTTCTAAATCTCCGTGAGTGATCATCGGTTTTACATTAGCTTTAGTTACCGAAGTTTTATTTGTTGCATAAAATGTATCGTAATCTTTTTGGTTTGAATTATTTGAGTATTTTCAAATATCGCCAAAGATGATCATCCACCTTAAATTAATTGATTGACAGTACTGTTGAGACAATTCATCCAACATAAATTTTTTTGATTTATAACACCTTGCGAGATAATTATATAAATCATATAAAAAAAAATTGGTTTTAAGTTTGCGATGAGCTCAAAACTTTTGAGACAGTAATTTTAATATATAATTTTTTTCAAGAAAAATCAGTATATATGTTAACTCAAAAATATGTTAACTCAAAAATCTTTATTTATCGAGATATTAATCGGTTTATCGGCTTATTTAATCACTATTTGTATATAACATAAATTCCGATTTATATTATTTTTTTATTTATTTATTGAATTTGGTATCCCACTCAACAAGACATGCAATCTTCAAACAGAGCAGGTTCTAATGTATGTTAAAATTATGATGTACAATGGAACTTAAAGCTGTTATCTCAACATTTAAATTGAATAAAGAAGAATTAAAAAAAACTGACGTTAAATATGAATATTAAGCATAAAATATATAAATATCCAGATAAGTAAGAAAAAATGAAATAAAAATTAAAAAGAAGGAGAAAATAAGAAAACAAATATAAAATAAACAAGTAAGAAAATTATAGTCACTCTAGACCGACTATACGATACCCTATACCATGACTTAGAGACCCTATCTCTTCGGTCCAACTAATTTGATGTGGAAAATAAGAATAAACCATATTTGAGTGGCACTGTTATTAATTTTTTTGGCTGCAGATATGAAAAAGCTCATATCGGGTGCTATATTTATACGGGGACTAGGTCGTAATATGGACCGATCATGACCATATTTGGTAAAGTCACTTATATTTTAAAAAAATATATACCAACCAAATTTGAAGCTGCTCTATATGGGGCCTATGATTAAGAATTGTCCTATGGGGGTTATTTTTGGATTACTGATTAAGGGATATAATAAACACAGACAAACCCAATTTGACTGAGATCTATAGGATAATTTGGATCTTATGGCAATTTATGTCGATTTCATAGGGGTCATTTGTATGGGTCTGAACATGGACCGAATTTCACCAGTTTCAATAGCATTCTTCCTATATCTGATAAAAGCTTATATACCAAATTTCATCAGAATATATTCATATTTGCGACCTATAATTTGATTACAAAGTTTACATGGACACACAGACGGACGGACGGACATCGTTAAATCGACTCAGAAAGTGATTCTGAGTCGATCGGTATAATAAAGATGGGTCTAGGTCAAATAATTTTTGTAGTTGCAAACAGCAGCACAAAGTCATTATACTCAAACCACATAGAGGTATAAGGTATAAAAATGACATCAATAAGTGACAATGCAATCTTGATGTATAAAATATAGAAAATTACAATACTACGTAAAATAAAAAAAAAAACAATAGAAAGAGAAAAAAATAAATATTTATATATTAACTTAAAAGCTATATAGACAGTTGTTAATTTTATGTAATGTAGAGTATGCGTTAAAACAACAATTTCTATTTGTATCGCTCGAAAATTATTTTCTTAAAAAGTGAAGCATTGCTAACTTCCTTAATTGTAGAGGGTAAACTATTCCAAAGACATACCGCAAATATCAAAAACTGCCATTCAGATACCAAAGTATGGTGCCGAAATTGTATTAAATTGTTATTTCTTCGGAGCCTATTAAAACGTAAACGCTTGCAAAGATATTCAGGTTCTAGATTTATAATAATTTTATATAAAAAAACAAGTAAGAAAATTATAGTCGGTCTAGACCGACTATACGATACCCTATACCATGCGTTTAGAAACCCTATCTCTTAGGCCCAACTAACTGGACATTGAAAATAAGCAAAAACCAAATTTGAGTTGGATTTTTATTAATTTTTTTGGCTGCAGATATGAAAAAGTTCATATCGGATGCTATATCTATAAAGGGACTAGGTCCAAAAATGGACCGATCCTGATCATGTTTGGTAAAGTCTCTTGTATTTTGCAAAAATATATACAAACAAAATTTGAGAAGAATCAGTGCAATATTTTTGTTTTTTAATAGATTTAAGTGAATATCGGGAAGCAGCTCTATATGGGGTCAAAGGGATCATTTTTGGACTACTCATTAGTGGATGTAATTAACGCATACAAACCCAATTTGAGTAAGATCTATATGACAATTTGGATCTTATGGAAATTTATGTCGATTTCATATGGGTAATTTGTATGGGGGCTAGGTCTGAACATGGACCGATTCTCACCAATTTCAATAGCGTTCATTCCATGGCCGATAAAAGCTTATACACCAAATTTCATCAAAATATATTCATATTTGCGACCTGCAGTTTGATTACAAGCTTTGCATGGACACACAGACGGACGGACGGACGGACGGACATTGTTAAATCAACTCAGAAAGTGATTCTGATTCGATCGGTATAACTAAAGATGGGTCTAGGTCAAATATTTTTGGTTGTTACAAACAGCAGCACAAAGTCATTATACCCAAACCACATAGTGGTATAGGGTATAATGAGTGATGTTATTTTTAGTAGGTCATCAAAATTGACCCCATAGATTGTCTTTGAGTAGGATGATATGCGATTGAACCTGATATTAAAGTTGGTTTTACTCTTAGCGTCGCAACTTGCAAAGATTTCGCATGCATAAAGTAATTTTGGTATTAGGTAGCTCTTAGCAACATCGAGTATGTTTTGCCACATGCCGCTGCAATGTGATCTGACCAGGTAAGATTTTTGTTAAAACAACACCCAGACTTTTGGCTCGTTCGACAATATCAATTTGTTGATCATTTAAATAAATGTTTAGGTTTACTGGTATCCTAGTTAATCTATTACGCATCGGAATGCCCTTGGTTTTTAGAGGGTTAAGGCTGAGACTGTTCGCAACGTCCAATTTGAGGTTCGTGTTAAATCATTATTCAGTTTTCTATGCAGTCCTCAATTTTCCCTTTTTTGCTGCTAAGGTACAGTTGTACATCATCGTACATTCATCATACATTCTCACATTGCAGTGACTGGGAGGTCAGTAGCATAAATTGAGAAAAGGAGGGGACAAAGAATAGAACCCTGTGGAACGCCTCTTGAAACGGGAAGAAAGCTGATGCTATATTATTTATTTCTACGCAATGAACGCGATTTACTAAATAAGATGTCATCAGTGCAACTGACGTTGGGGAAAAGTAGATAATTTTCTTAAGTTTTTGCAGGATGACTGTGTGATCCACCGTGTCAAAAGATTTTGCGTGGTCCAACAGCACTAAAAATACCGCGCATCCATCATCAATTTCCTTTCTGAAATCTTCAGATACATCGGCTAGAGCAGTAACATAACTGTGTTTGGCACGAAACCCGGATTGACGGTCGCACTGTGGTCAATATTTTGAGATAGCGGCCAAAACTCCTTTTGGGTTTTGTTCTCTGATTTTAAAGTTATTAGACTCATATGAAAGTAGACAGTAGTAAACCTCGGGAGCCAAAAAATTAGAACTCTGTTTCAACTATTTCACTGCGAGCAGGGTGGTCCAAAATGGGCTTTTCAGAATTTAGTAAATATATGATATTTTTAATTAATTTTTAAAGTTTAAATGATCATAACTTTTTCGTTTTTCAAGATTTTTGAACGAAATAAACTTATTAACTTATTTCCTGTCACCGATAAAAAAATTGAAGCTCTACTGTCTTCAGAACAATTCAAATTTTTTTTTTTAAAAAGGTCAAATTTCTCGGAAATTTCCTACTTCATAGAGCACAACTCCTGTCAGTCAAGCTGAGTCAAAACACAAATTTACTATTTTGTAGTCCTAACTCTCTCCTACATTCCTATATATACATGTCCATGCATCGGGACTGCACTTTTTGAGCTACAGCAATTTTTCTGACCCAAGGTAAGATATTCGGTACAAATGCACGTCATATTTTTTGAGAAGTTATTTGTATATATTTTGATGAAATTTTGTACAAGAGTTCTTATTGACCCAAAAAATAATTCTGTTGAAATTAGGAGAAGTTGGCCCATATTTGGACCTAGTCCACATAGAAGGGTGTATCAAAATTTTGATAAAAATGACAATAGAACTCTCAAATTATGTGGTATCTGGCAATTCATTTGGAAAAGGTAAAAAAGATTTTATTGCCATCTAATATTACACAACTTAAATACGTGAAAATTGCAAATAAATTTAAAACCAATGGAAATAACTGGTAAAACCAAGTACCTTTTATATTATTGCCAGTACCTGTTAACTCTCAAATTATGTGGTATCTAGCAAATCATTTGGAAAAGGTAAAAAAGATTTTATTGCCATCTAATATTACACAACTTAAATACGTGAAAATTTAAAATAAATTTAAAACCAATGGAAATAACTGGTAAAACCAAGTACCTTTTATATTATTGCCAGTACCTGTTAACTCTCAAATTATGTGGTATCTAGCAATTCATTTGGAAAAGGTAAAAAAGATTTTATTGCCATTTAATATTACACAACTTAAATACGTGAAAATTGCAAATAAATTTAAAACCAATGGAAATAACTGGTAAAACCAACTACCTGTTATATTATGTTTCAAAGAGGTAAAAAAGATCATGTTGAAACTTCGATCAATAGTATATTATGGAAAAAAGAAAGCAAAAAAAAAAAAGATATTCAAGAAAAATACCGTGAGATAGGCCTTATAATTGATGGAAACACAGCAAGGAGATTTTTTTCCGATCCAGAAACTGCAGCTTCTATAACTGGAGTAGATTATGATTTAATACGACGATTCCAAATCATATTACAAGTTATAGCATGTAGCAAAAAGATAGATGCAAAAAAATTTGGTCAGTATGCTAATGAGACGACAGCAACCCTTTATAACCAAAAATATTCTTGGAGACATATGCCAACCACAGTTCTCAAAATTTTGTTCTATGGGGAACAAATAATTCAGCACAATATGCTTCCAATTGGAGATCTCTCAGAAGAAGAAAAAAGGAACAAAGACTACAGATTCTTTCGCGAGCACAATACAAGAAAAATTTCCAGATATTGTACTAATGAAGATCGTATTAATATTTTGTTGTGCACATCAGACCCATATATGTCCAGTATTCGACAAAAATGGAAATCAACCTCATTAGAGTTAGATGAAGAAGCTAAATAACTACTGCAAAATGAAAATCAAAGCTATTTGGAAGAAATTTTTACTAATATTGTTTAATTAATACTAGTTTAAAGATTATAATTTGTTTCTAATTTTAGTATAAATTTTTATTAATACATTTAAATAAAATATATGTGCACTTTAAATCAATAGTAAAAGTTTACTTAAAATTTTATCGATGTTGTATATAATATATCCAAATGGTATTGATATTGTTGCGAATTTCAGTGTTATTTTTCAGTTTAATCCTCACAAGAATTAGCTTTCTTCCAAAAAAAAGCCAACCTTTGGCCCCTGTGAATATTGAGACTAAATAAATGTCAGGGGCCAAATGTTGGCATTTTCTGACCAAAATTAAGTTTAGGAATAACAAATAAGTATTGGTTGTAAAATACGATTGAAGAAAATAAGAAATTATAAAAAAATACCTATTTAAAATGTCAAAATATTCAACTTTTACATGGAAACTCAACAAAAAATTAAAATGCATTTTTAACTCCAAATTACTTACGTTCCTATCAGTCGATTTCTACCTTTGAACACGCAAATTGAAGCTTAAAGTCTCTCCTATTGAACAAAACAAATTGCGTAAAAAAATACCAATCCGCTCAAAAGTTATAGAGTTTTGACCGCTGTCTCGCGAAATTGACCACTGTGGGTCGGTGAGTTAATTATGAATGAGTCGTTCAAATGCCTTTGACAGATAAGGTAAAATTGCCATAAGACGATATTCAGTGGCTGATTTCTGTACCGGGAGAATTTTAGCTTATTTCCATCGTTGGGGAAAAGTGATCGTTGTAATTATTTTATTAAAGAGTTGTGTTATATGGCAAAATTAGGAGAAGAAGCATTTTCAAAAAAGTAGGGTGGATACCATCAATACCAGTTGCATGTGACTTTATCGACTGATATAGGACAGTTGCCGGTATAGTTAATATAGTATGTGTGATCAGTTTAAGGCATAGGGATATTAATAAAATTTGCGTTAATTTCATTAGGATTTAATGCTAAATTATATGCGCTGATCTTTTCGTCCTTCCAACTCCAATTTCACTAATGGTTTTCCATTTTTTGTTGGTATCACTTGATGCGGAAAACTTTTCAGCATAGTATGTGGCCTTAGCCTTCCTAATGCATTTATAAACTGTTCTCTTTGCTGTTAGATATAACTCGTGTGGGTCATCTGATTTAAAACGCTTCCATCGGAAAAAAATTTTATTACGATAATCAATAAATTTTCTAATCTATGTTGTAAACCAGGGTGTTTGTGGTTTACATTTGTGGTTTACATATTGTCCTGACTTTGATTGGGACTATAGTATTGTATAAAGCTGAGATATGATTTTCCAAGAAGAATAGTTGATCATCTACCGACAACCTAAAGTAAATGAGGTTCCAATCTATTTGGCAACAGGCTTTCTCCAAGTATTGGTTATTAACGTTTTTGAAGTCTCTAAATTCTATGGTTTCACTGGAAGTTTTTAGCAGTATGTCATAAAAAGTTATAAAAGTCATAAAAATAAGGTCGTGCTTAGAAAAACATGGAGCAGACAGTTGGTCACATATCAAAGTGTTTTCTTCATTAGAGACAAAAAATAAATCCAATAATGTGCTGTTGGTGGCTGTGAAGTGTGTTGGAGTATGCATATTCACGGGAGTGAGACCGAAGGATTTCATATTTTCAACCATACTACAGTTTTCTAAAACGTTTGAATTAAAATCTCCTGTAATTTTTATATTGGGTATAAAATCAGTGGTCAACATTTCATAAAAGTAACAGAGGTCAATATTGCGATTTGGTCTTTAGACACTAGCAACAAGAATTTTACCTCCCACATCACGTATTTCAAAAATAAATGTTCCAGCCTATCATTTTCAACGTTAACACTTCTTGTTAACACTTCAATTTCCTTTTACTAATTGTATCACATTTCGCAAATAGCTCACAACCATACAGTAAAACAGGCATCAGATAAGTTTTGGCAAGTATGATTCTTATTTTCATAGGTGTACAATGCTGGGTTTGCCACAGTGTTCTAGTCATAGAGAAAGTACGACCACAGGCATAGTTAATGTGGTACGACCATGTAAGAGTTTCATTAAAAATATACCTAGATTCTTAGCAGATTTAACGATTTCAATTTTCTGATTATATATAATTATATTAGGTATAATATTTAGTTTGGAAAGTCGCTTTTGAATTACAATGCATTTAGATTTTTTCGGATATATCTCTTAACACTTTGCCGTTGCCCATGTATAAATACGACGGAGTTGCTAATTAATATAGATAATACACTGGTCGATTAGGACATTACTACAGCTGGTATAAATTTGAACGTCATCCGCGTACATTCTTACATTACAATTTGTTAAAATGCCTGCGAGGTCATTTGAGTACAATGCGAATAATAGTGGCCCAACAATGGACCCCTGAAGTACGCCCCTTGCTACAAGCAGTGTCTTTGAATTTTGGATTCTAGTTTCAACATACTGATACCTGCCTAACTGTGTTAAAAATAACTGAGTAGCGGTCGAAGAAAAATTAAAAAAGTTTTTAAGTTTGTAACAAAGAATGTTACGATCCACGGTATCAAATGCTTTTTAATGATCTAAAAGTATTAAAAATGTAGTCTTGCCATCATCAATTTTCAACCTAATCTCCTCTGTAACATCAACTAAGGCTGTTAGGCAGCTGTGTTTCCTTCTGAACCCAGATTGTCGATCTGTTAGCAAGTTATTGTCATCCAAGGAACTAGTCATTTGTTTATGCATAATACGCTCGAATAGTTTAGAGCGAAATGGAAGACTAGCTATTGGTCTATAATCGGAACCAGCGTCGGGTATTGGAATGATTTTAGCTATTTTCCAATTCGATGAGAAGTGGCTTGAAGTTAATATTTTGTTAAAGAAAAATGTTATAATTGGAAGTAGCTGAGGTAAAAGAATCTTAAGAAACTTAGGATTAATCCCGTACACTCCTATAGAGTTCGATTTTATAGACAATAAACTAGATAAAACGTCATATTGGTCTACTGCAGCAAAAGAAAAAAAAGATTCAGCATCGTTATTCGAGTGACTATTGATATAATAATCTTTAGCTGCTTGAACCATAGGAACACTTAAAAACTCTGTATTGATTGTATCTGCATCAATCGAACATGGTTCTCGATGCATAGATTTACCGATACCAACTTCGTGTATCGTTTGCCATGTTCTTTTGGAGCCAATGGCAGAAGAAAATTTTTCAACATAAAAATCGGATTTGGCCTTTTTAATCATTTTAGTTGTGTTTCTTTTAGCAGTCAGATAAACATCATGTAATGTTGTTGTTTTAAATCTTTTCCAACGTGCATAGGCAAAATCTCTTTGATTGATACAATCTTTAATTTCAGATGAAAACCAGGGTTTTTGTTTATTACTAATAATCTTCGATCGAACAGATAATTTATGTTTTGCTCCAGAAAAGAGAGTTGGTCATCTACAGAATTTAAACAATGCAAAGCATTCCAACCAATATTAAAAAATTCTTCCTCGAGGAATCTAAAATTAATGTTTTTAAAGTCTCGAAAAGACTTTACTTGTATAACAAGTTGGAAATTGTAAGTCATGAAAATAAGTCAAGCTTGGAAAAACATGATGCAGACAGCTGATCGTAGAGTAGTATATTAATTTCATTACTCACCTTAAGGTCATTTTTTAATCATATTTGCAGTACCGTTCCTGGAGTATGCTCTATTATCATTTAACAAAGCCATAGATATCATTAAAGAAATTCATCCAAACCGTAACGCTCAAATGTGCCTGATAAAATTTTATTTGATGTTTTAATAAGAAAATACTTGGATCAAACCGAAAGAGTGTGTTTACAGCAATGATTGAAAAATCAGTAAAATGGTGAAGGAAAGTTATATGTTTATAATTTATGTACATATTAATCAAAATATAATAATATATAGACAAATGAAAAGGATAGAAAGAAAAATTAAAATTGTAATTAAATAATAACAACAACGTGTTAATCAGTTGAAGTTAGTTAGTTGAAGCTAAAAATCTGTAAAATGTAACGCAATATTAATATATTTCAATTACGTTAGTCGGCGGATTTTTGAGAAGATAAAATAAAGACAAACTGCAATAAAAAATTTCACCCATTTTCAAAATACTATTATCGTTACTGAAGATTTCCTACATGATCCCACTGTTGAGTTCTAGTGTCATTATGACCATAACTAAATGAATATTTAAGTATTTGCGATCTCTCAATTCCCAAACACAGATACATTTTATCTTTGTAAGTATAGGTAATAAACACTTGTGTTGGTGAGCGCGAATTTTAATTTACTTACAATACTCATAACAAGAACTACAACGACAACAACAAATACGAGCATATATTACTATTGCGACTACCATGGACAAGTTTCACCCCTAAGCAAACTCACGTTAATTTAGGCACGTGCTTTGGTTCATATGAGTGTCTTTATAAGCAATAATATTCCTCTTCAAATATTTTTAATACACATAGCGAACAGAGATTTAACGTCTGAATTCTATTTTGAATGGATACCTTCACCTAAATTTAGTATTGCTTTAAAAAACTGTGTGTAATTGTTAAGGCAATTCTTAAGTAAGATTTAATAGAACTAAGTAATAGAATTAATTAAACCTTTCAATAACACTTTAAAACAACACGAAAATTTTTGTATAATATAATTCATTTTTGATAGAGAAATTAATTCTTTCTATGAAACAAAACCATAATTTTTTTATAAAAATAGAATAAATAAGTAATAATAATAACTAGCAGATTCCAGCGCTCGAAATTCGAGTGCAATTTCTAGGCAGATTTATTTTTCAACTTAGCTAATTCACAAACCAACACTTTTTGGTTTATTATTATTGTGAATGAAGATAACAAACTCATTAACAAACATATCAACAAATTTAATAAACACACGCAAAGCATTGTATAATTGTATGTGTGTGTTAGTAGCAACTTTAAATGCAATTTACTCAAAATAATGGAAAAAATTTAAAAATCTGTAAATCTGCAAAAAAAAATAAAAAAATATACGTTTGGCCAAAATCGGGATAAAACGGTACAACAAAACATCGGTCACAAGAAATCGCCTAGCCTATTAATATTATAGATAAATGAAGGTCAGAAAAGAAAAGCAATTTAATTTAAATTTAAATGGTATTAGAATTTAAAAATCAATTACGGTCCTAAAACTGTTATACAGTATAATTTAAGTCTTTTTGTAACTAAAAGTAATACGGTTTAAACGACAAAGTTAGTCTCTCAATAGCTACACATAGAAAACAGTTCGTTGTGGCTACAGAATTGAGTGAAGGTAATCACCGAATTTTTAGTTAGTTAGCAACAAATTATTTTGTTGTAACATTAAATATTTCATCACAAAAGAAAATATATAGCTCCTCTCAAATTTGTGTTATACAATCGAAAATATAGTTATTAAACTTTTAAACAATTGGGTTTGTGAATTTATTTTCTGTATTAATTTGATTTAATCATTCGCTGAATATTAATTAAACAAATTAATGAATGAATTCCTTGGAAGAACTGCAAGCATCAAATCCAGGCAATATGGCATTGCACTTTTTTCTATTTCACTTCCAACTGCCGTTTACTATTCACTGTTTACTAAATCCAGTAGCGTTACCTAAAATCATTAAGGTGGGAGGGAAAGACATAAATAAGAAGGGTGTCTGATTGGATTGTTTTCTTTTTTGTTCATATTCTGGTTTAGCAAAAGGGTGGTGAGTGACTCACATGGTGGAAGGTGACTTAAACGATAATTTGTTATTACCCAGTCAACATTTGGAAGATTGTTTTAATAAAAATCACTTGACAGAGTCTTCTTCACACACTTCCGATGATTAAAAACTTATTAATCTCATGCGCTATTAAAAAAGACTCGAAAATGATTCGCGCTTATACTTAACCCAGATAGCGCAACCGTCATTTTAAAAGAACACCTGACAAATTTGAGAAAAACACCGTTATTTGTTTATATTATTATTGTCAATATTATGAATGTTTACTAGGAGATTCCAGCACTCTAAATTCGTGTGCAAATTCTAGGAAATTTTATTTTTTTTATTTAATAAAGACCCTAAAGGTATGCTTCACAATTCATCTAATTTTAAATAAAGAAAACAAATTCAACACATTAGCAAATTTAATAAACACACACAAAGCATTGTATAATTTTATGTATGTGTGAGTAGCAAATTTAAAACATCATAACTCCAAAAAAATATTCCAGGCAATGAAAATCTGTAAATCTGGGTAACAGCAAAAAAGAAATACCTTTCAAATGATAAATCTTTTGTCAAAATCGGGGTAAAACTGTGAAACTTACATCGGTCACAAGAAATCGCCGGCCTATTAATATTATAGATGCTTTGTTATGTTTTTTTCTTTTGCGAAAAGTGATTTTTTTATAGTGTGCAATGAAAAAAAACATGTAAGTAAATCATTTACATCCAGCTAATTATTTTATTTTTTTGGTTAAAAAATAATAAGAGTAACATCCTTGTTAAACAACAAATAAATGGGAAGCGTGCGTAATGGTGTATTGCAGCGCAAAGTGCACAGCTACTGTCCTTTTGAAAGGACACGAAAAAAGTTATATTATAAAAAATGTTTACAAACCCATGAAGGTTTAATTTTCGAAATAAAAATTTAAGTTAAAAAAAAATAAAAAATTGCCGACGCTATCTGGGTTAAAAAGTGTTTAATTGTTATGCAATAAAAATATACAGGAATCGTAAATAGATCATGAAGGCAACTAAAATGTCATTCTTTCGAATGTTATATTTTAATAAAATTGCGCAGCTTTACGATGAAAAACTGCTTATTATGCTTATGGATTTGTTTATAACGGGAAAATGTTTTAATGTTTTTAATTTGAATACTGTGAATTTCTGTTTATTAATGTCAGTAGAAACGTGGTGTGAAGTTCAGCTTTTGAAATTACAAATGAACAAAAATAAAAGTGAAATAGCAGTGTGGTTACAAATCATAAACATTTTCAGAACGAATTCATTCATCAATTTGTAAGAGCCTTTATTCGGAAAGTATTTTCAGACGAATTTGCTTCTTTATACAGCTGGAATGATACTACCAACACGCCAAGCACTGAAGAGCGTTCTTAATGACAAGTATAAAAAGGTGGTACATGCTACTGTTAATGAAACAATTAACTTTTTCATTTATGATCGGTTTAATCTCACAGAGGTGTCGAGAAAGCCTCTGCATGAACGTTAATTTTTAGAATGTTGACTGGGTACGGCTTAAAGTAACTTTGTCAGTGTCAGTGGGTATGAATGAATGAGTGGATGAACGCGTGTGTGTATTAATATGCAGTGTTACAGGAGCGATCATAAATTTTTATGGGATTCTTTTGAATATTTATTAGTATTTAACATGTCTAGCTGAAGAACAGAACATGTGTGTTTTAGAGGAGTGTAATCAAATTGCAAGCGTTAGAGTGTTGCTTGAAATGGTTAAAAATTGTAATTAATTCAAGAGGCACATTTGATTTGTTAAGAGAAAATGAATTTTGGATTGGTCAGATACCTAAAGGATGATTTTTTGGCTTAGATAGAACTTATGAAAGAAAAGCAATAGATCCAAGCTTCAACATCGCTACCATTTTATCAATTTTATTTTGAGAATCAGCACAACGTATAGACGATGTTCTATCGCAAAATTGCGTTCAGCGATGACGCTCATTTTTGACCAAAAGTGTTTGTTAATAAACAAAATTGGTGCATATGGAGTGAGAAGAATCCACAACAAACCTTACACGCTCTATTATTGCCGGAAAAAAAACATCGCTTGGTGCGGTTTACACGCTGGTACCTTCATCGGACCTTACTTCTTCAAAAGTGAAGCCGGAGCTCACATTACGGTTAATGGAGATCGTTACCACACCATGATCAATATTTTTTTGTTTGAAAGCATCAATGACATTTAACCGGGCTAGATGTGGTTTCAGCAGGATGGCGCTACATGCCATACGGCGATTGCAACCATCGACTTATTGAAAACAAATTTGGCGATGAGTTAATTTCGAGAAATTAACGTGCCAATTGGCCTGAAATGTCGAACGATTTGACACGTCTGGATTAGTTTTGAAGTCAGTTGCTTATGCTGATAAACTAGCAACAATTGACGTCTTGTAGGCCAGCATTGTTCGTGCTATTCGTTATATGCCGCCATCCATGGTAAAAAAGTTTCTCAAAATTTGACTTCCATGATGCACTTCATCAAGAACTGCCACGATAGCCATATGCCCGAAACCATTTTCAAATGTTAATGTCATATATTGATCTTCCGAATAAATTTTTTTTATTAAAATTTAATGTTGTGTGTTTTATTTATAATTAAAAAAAAAACATACAGTACAAGTTTGTTTGATCTTATTTTTTAACGTTATCTCTCAACTTAGCCAATTCACAAACCTTTGGTTTATTATTATTTAACGAAGATAAACTTATCAACAAACACATTAGCAAGTTTAGTAAGCACACACATAGCATATGTATAATTTTATGTATGTGTTAGTAGCAACTTTAAATGCAATTTACTCAAAATAAAGGAAAAAATTTTAAAATCTGGAAATCTGATGAATAGCTAAAAAGAAATACCTCTCAAATAATATACGCTTGGTCAAAATCGGGATAAAATGCTAGAACAAAACATCGGTAACAAAATTCGCCTAGCCTATTAATATTATAGATAGTTACCGGCTATTAAATTTCTTCTGATGCAATAGACTTTTATGGCCTTCAGGACGCCCGACCCAGGATTAAGCCAATAATTCGAATATATAGATAAATTGAGTTAGAAATTGTTTAATTTCAAACAAACTGCTTCTATGATATTTTTTAATTTGTTATCTGAACAGTTAAGAATATATAATATTAATTGGCGAGCCGATTTCTAATGACCCCTGCTACGCTTTTAGTTATCAACCGATTTTGACGAACAATGTACCATTTGAAAGATATTTCTTTGCAGATTATGCACCATCTGGTACATTTTTCTGGAGTAATAATCATTTAAAATTGCTGCTAACATATACATAAAAAACATATTTAAGCTTCAATTAAAAAACTATACAATGCTGTATGTGTGTTTATGAATTGGCTACAATTAATCAGCATACTTTTAGGCTCTTTTAAAATTATTTATTAAAAACCCATTTATATATCTTCTGTGTATTCAACAAATATTTATAATGATATTTAATGAATTTTATATATTCAAAAATTTTTATATATATAGATTAAAAATACATTGAAAGAAAAAAATTTATTGAAAAACTAAAATTTCGTAGAATTTGCACTACATTTTATAGTGTTGGGCTCTGCTAGTGACTTCATATGCTGAACAAAGTTTAAAAAATTATCAATAAATTAATTATCATCACAGAATCCCTGAATCACTGATATGCTGAACTGCTGACTCTATAACGCTAAATGATTAATATATATTCACGGTATGATTAATTATCACTAATACGTCGTGAATTCACTTTGTGGAAAAATATAAAACATAGAGCGAAATGGTTACGGGTTTTCCCCTCCTTTGAAACACCCCATCAGAATAGTTCACTAACTAATTTTCAGATCGAAAAACATAATATTTTGGTGGAGAACATGAAAATTAAGCATCGTAAACCTCTGTGAAGAATTGCATTTGAATTATCAACTAACTATTTGTAATCGAAAGACGTGAAATTTTGTGAATAAGTTTATATTATAATTCACAACATTTTCAACAATATTAAAAGGAACATACTAGGCCTTAGGTACCCTACATTTATTATTTATATTATTTATATCAATTGTTTTTAGAAACAAGTTGCACCTATACAATAGCAACATAGAGCGTCAAATTGTTTTGCTTATAAAAAATACAAATATTCTGATTCATTATGTTCTTATTACGCATCAAATTTTTTATCTTCAAGAAACTAAGCTGAATATTTATACACATGAGTTTGTTAAAACACACATAGACAAGTAACTCGTACCATACACTAAAAATAATAAACTTTCAAAAGGCCAAACAAACAAAATCCAAACAACAAACAACCCTCAGGCGCCAAAATGTATGCAATATTCAAAAGTTTAAATTATTGCTATGTGTGTTTTTGGATATGTTTGTGTTGCAAAAGTGAAATTTGTTTGTAAGCTAAATGGCGCCACATGATGCCCGTTAACATGGAATTCATTTGAATCCATTTTTTTGTTGTTGTTGTTTTTTTTCAGACTTTCACAAATTTTTAGTCGCTCTCTCATACTCTCTCTTTTTAGAAGTGAATACTTGAAGTTTTCATATAAAACCACGTGGTTTTCCGTAGATTAAAAAGTATAAAAGCTCTTTAACAGAAGTACAAATATTGTTTTTTTATCGTTAGCTTGTGTGTGTATGTGTGCGTTTGTATTTTTTTTTTATACAAAAAGTCACCCTTGTTGGAAGGAATAGAAACAATAACAAACCAATACCGCAACAAAAGTAGCATACAAACAATATTTAACAGTATAACCATCCATCCATCCACATCCATTTATTCGCACAATTGTAACCAATATTCATTAAAAGGGTTCCCTTTTAATGGTTTCTTGCATCAGAATATGAATAAAAATGATACAGTGTGTAACTTTTGGGTGATGTCGTTGTTAGAAAACAGGAAATCTTGATTGTGGTTCGAGCAAGTTTTAATCGTTTTCGTATGTAAAACATTAAATAAATTTTCATTAAGAGCATCGTTCTTTTTTGTTTTTTATTTTTGAGGGTTATGTTTGTTTGTTGTGTTATTTTACCATATTTTTTAAATGGACTTTCAGATATTAAACAACATTATTCCAACGCGAGTCAACTTTAAAACGTATTTGCGTTAGGAAGCGAAGATCTTAAAATTAAATAAATTCACTCATATTATTAAGATAGGAGGCGAGGTCTAAAATAATAATAATTATAGCAACATCAATTGAAATGTATGTAGTTGTTGCAGCAACTTCAAAATGCAATAATCCTTATATTTTATACCATATACATACATCTATGTGGGCAGGCTATAATGATTTTGTGCTGATGATTGTAATTAACAAAATTATTTTATTATACCGATGGACTCACTTAATGAGCAGATTTAGCGATGCACGTCCATCTTCCATGTGTCTGCCCACAAATGTGAATACATATTGATGAAATTTGGTATACAAGTTTTTTGCGACAATAAGACGAACGATAATGAAATTTTCAAATTCAGTGCATCTTCAGACTTATTCCCCGCACAAATAACCTCTATGAGATCGACTTAATTCTTTTTATTACTACCCAACACTCAGGGGATGCCCCCTACAGATGTAGGATATACTCTCAGGAAAATAGGTTGTTGGAAGAAGGAAAGAGGGAGTAGTGTTTTTGGCTATTTGACTTCAATTCTATTAGATTGTAAGTGCCGGGAAAGAATTGTGTGGGAAGTTTATTCCACATACGGCTAGTTCGAGTGATAAACGGATTCTCTTTGTAATGCGTTGTGTGGTTAGCTGGACAGTAGACTACAAACGGATGTAATCTACTAGAGAAGCGGGTAGAGCTGAAACTCGGACACTTGAAATGAGCTCGCTAATCTCAGAAGAACATTTCCCATGGTAGTATCTATATAACAATGCTACACAACCCACATTCCGACGATGTTCCAACGAGTCAGTAGAATTGGATACCCTACAGTCATTATTGAACACCCTCCTTTGCACACAGCCTAGAAGCTCCTGCCGATATATGGCAGTTGTATATCATTTTCGGTCGGATGTAAGTAGTATAGATATTAAGGAGATCAGAAGGAGTTTAGTAATTTTTGTACCGTTTTAAAAAACCAAGACACTTGGAAAACATGCTCGTTCTAACGAACTTCACATTGAATTCTTATACCCAAAACATCAAGAGTATCCGATTCCTCAATACCTATCCATATATGCAGATGACATTGTTGAAGCCATGGCCCTATAGGTCAACAAACAACATTGAACCTTCTGGGCTTTACCCCACTCGGAGATTGTTAACAGGTCTTGATTGGGTGTGTCGTTCATTGTCCGCCTTTTACCCCCAAACTCCAAAAAGCTCGGCCTAAAATTAAAGGAAAATGAGTAACAAATGTTGCTGTCGTCTGCGGAAGTGTACACAGAATTAAAAGTTTGATCAAGAAGGTCGTTCAGAAAAGAGAAGGAGAAAGAACCGTGCCACATGCGATCGAACGTCTTGGAAATATCTAGAGCAACCACTTTACTTTCACCAAAACAGTGAATGTATCGACAGCAGCGCTTAAAAAGAAGAGCTAACAGGTCTCCCATAATGTCGTACAGTAAGAAGTGAGTTGGTCTCTACGTAGTTAACAAGATGGAAATTGATCATGCTCTCCATCACTTTTGAGAGCGCAGAGCAGATTGCAATTAAACGGCAATTTCCAGGCTATTCGAAAGACTGAAACGGTTGTCCGACCACGCAGACTTATTTACGTTGAGATTCAAAATAACCTTTTTAATTGCACGTGCTCGGAAGAATATTTTAATCATAGTACCCTTTCAAGTTCAGGCAGTGGTTGATCGCTAACCGGCAAAAACGAACTTTCTGCAAAAAGTTCAGCTAGAATGTTGGCCTTATCAACCTGTTCAATGAATATTTGGTCATTCAATATAAGAGTTGGGATAGCAGAACCAGCATTATTCTTTACCTTTTAACAAATGACCAAAAGCTCTTACTGCCCCAAGGAGCAGAAATAACTTAAGCTTTGTGCTGCTTGCAGTTCTGAAAGTCTGGTTAAACCAAGAATTGGGATGATGTTTCTCCGACATGTGCTTTGACAGAAGGAATAATCGCATACCAAGCACTATTATTTTTTCCACCATTTCTATCTAGGAAACAAAGTTTCCAGTTGAAATGCTTGAAGAAATCTTTGAGCTCACCCAACGAGCGTTTTCGTAAATAAAAAATGAGCGTTTCATAGCTAGTGCTGAAACACTTTGAAGTACAGTGTGAGAAAAGTATGCGAAAATCGTACCTGTCAGGATGTGAATTGAGTAAAATGTCGACAGTATTTTGTCGTTGCCCTTCAATGCACGGAAAGTGTGTTGGTTCATTCACCAGTTGCGCTAGGTGGTTATGCGCCGCGAAAAGATCAACGGGAGTTGTTTGACTCGAATCGTGAAGCCAAGAGAAATTTTAAATATTAAAATCGCCAGCAACCACGATTTCACTAATCGGCAAATCTCTAGGATTTTAGATATGTATTCAGTAAGGGCGTCGATGCTGTTTCTGTATTTGGGCTTCTGAATAAAAATGCAAAATAAGTGTCCTGATTTTAAACTTAATCCAAAGTGATTTTAATTCCACATCGTTACAGTTAATATGCTGCTGATACTGGTACACAATATTGTCGCGAATATACATAACCAGGTGATAACCAGGTATGTGAAAATCCTGTGCTAGATTTTACAAAAACTTACCTTTATGTGCTCCTAGGCTAAAATGATCTAAAAATCAGCAGTATTTGCAAAATATTTGAATCGATTGATATAACAACTTGTCGAAAAAAATCAACTATAGATCGAAATTTTCGTAAAATGTGAAAAAACGTCCTATTTTCCCCATATAAACACACTTGAAATTTTCAGTCGCGTTGAGGCACCTCTAAATTTTTTTTGATTGACCCAAAATTTTGTATTTATCAGGTTTTTTGCTATTCGCATATTTCTGCGGGGTGAGACCGAGATTTTGAACACTTTTTTATTAAGGGCCACACTAATGTTTATATAGTATTTATATAATTTTTATACCTTATACCACTATGTGGTTTGGGTATAATGACTTTGTGGTGCTGTTTCTAACTACCAAAAATATTTAACCTAAACCAATCTTTTATTGCACCGATCGACTCAGAATCACTTTCTGAGTCGATTTAGCGATGTCCGTCCGTCCGTCTGTGTGTCCATGTAAACCTTGTAATCAAACTACAGGTCGTAAATATGAATATGTTTTGATGAAGTTTGGTATATAAGCTTTTACCGGCCATAGGATGAACGCTATTAAAATTGGTGAAATTCGGTCCACGTTCAGACCTAGTGCCCATACAAATGACCCCTATGAGATCGACATAAATTGCCATAAGATCCAAATTATCATATAGATCTCAGTCGAATTGGGGTTGTATGTGTTTATTATATCCATTAATCAGTAGTCCAAAAATAGTCCCTATAGGACAATTCTTAGTCATAGGCCCCATATATAGAGGTGCTGCCCGATCTTCACTTTAAACTATTAAAAAAACAAAAATATTGCACAAATTTTTTTCAAATTTGGCTTGTATATATTTTTTCAAAATATAAGTGACAAATATGGTCAGGATCGGGTTATTTTTCGACCTATTCCCCATATAAATATAGCACCCATTATGAACTTTTTCATATCTGCAGCCGAAAAAATTAAAAACAATTCCCCTCAGATTTGGTTTAGTTTATTTTCTATATCCAATTAGTTGGACCGAAGCGATAGGGTCTCTTAACCATGGTATAGGGTATCGTATATTCGGTCTAGATCGACTTTAATTTTCTTGCTTGTTATTTTTTTTATAAGTGCTAACATAATGTTAAAACTTTTGAATGTCAGTGTATTTTCCGAAAATCTTAACCAAAGTTGACTTCACATACTTCCCAGGCATTGAGTAAAGATGTCTCAATCCGCGGCACATCGGGTAAAGGTAATATTTAAATTAGTCCAGAACCATATATATAATATGATTGTAGTAATCGATTGTTGTCTGTAGTCGTTTCGTGATATATATGCTACGGGTATCATTTATTATTCACAAAATATTCGCATTTGAAGAAGTTACATTCGTTCAAAGTAAGATCTTGGAAGTAACATTGGGCATAAACGAGGTAACATAGTTTACACTTACATTTACACGGTAAACAGAATTCGATCCACTTGCCTCATTCGAGTACACCATTTTTGTTTGTTGTTGTTTATTATCTGCGAAAGAAATAAAAAACGAAGTAGAGACATCCCCAAAAGGCACAAGAAATATCTTAACTTTTAGTAATCAAAAGGCAAATCGTCAACTAAATGGTATACAAATAATTAGAAAACACGTTTCTGTTGGCCCTTTCCTAAATTTCTGTGTAGCAACCATCATCGTACTTCTCCACACAATTTTCATGTTACACACCATGAAAATTTAAACCCCCCCCCCACAGTTGTATGCTACTTATTCTATTTGTATAAAGAGTGAATGTCAAATTTTATAAACCACACAGTTTTCAAAATATCCATAAACAGTATTGAGAAGTAAACATGTATTTGCATACATATGTACTAGTACATATATATGTGCATAATTCAGTACGTTAGACCGCCCTCAATGAATTCTTTTTTGCGTTGTGTTGGGGTTAAAACTAGAAGGTCTATTTAAACTAGATTTTGGCTGATTTGTACAATAGAATTTCCTAATTCTATTTGTGTGTACAATCACCGATTTGAATCATGTACTCGTATTTGGTATAAGGAGGGTTGTAGATATTTGATTTTTGTATAATTGTTGTAATGTGGGGATCGTTTCCTTTTAATTTGTTAGGTTTGCGATATGACACGTTCTATTTTAACTCAATAATAAGTGCGTATTTAGAAAAAGTAAATATGAGTATTTTTTAGTGACAATATAATGTCAACAATATACTTAGTTGTCAACATGTTGCGGGTGCTTTGTTGTCGAAAAAGATTGGGTAAACAGTCGTGGTATTTAAATTTATTGCGGGAACAAATTATTTGGTGGGAACAATATTTACAAATGATATTTGATTATGTAAATAGATATTCCAAAATGATAACAGAAATGCAACTGACACCTAATACAGTTGACACAAAAACATCTATCTGTCATTGCTCCCGAAAAGAATCCAATAATCAGTATAACATTTTAATTTGAAATTGAAGGTTGATTCAGTGGTAATGTTCGTGATTTTTTTTTTTTATTATTTCCCAGAATACTTTTCTAAACCATGAATTTAGCGAACTTAATTTTGCAGTCTCGGCGAGTTTATTATTTGTTTTTACTCGTATTTAGGATTCAATTTAAGTGAATAAAAAAATGTTCTGCATCAAACTAAATAAATTGATTATAGAATTTTGTGAAAGGCATTCAAATTAAACAGGAAATTACTAGTTATTACTGTACAGCTCTCACAATACAACTTCTAATTTGTGTTCAACATTTCAGCCAGTATAAATTGTTTAATTCTTTTAAAAATTGTACAAGTTGATGGTGGATAACGCTCTTTATATGTACTACAATTTTCAAATCTAAGAAATATAGAATACAAATCTACTTTGCATTGTAATTAATATAAATAAATAAATAAATTTTATATTCCATAATTATTACGATATAGAAGATTGAAAGAACAATATCACATCTATTTGTTCTTATAAAAATTCTTATTATTCCTATTGGAATTAGTGCAAAAAATATATCCTTTAAAATTTCAAGAACGTTTAAAAAAGAAACAAGAACTGGATATGGAAATGGAAAAAATGAGTACTCAGTTTCACTAACTAGAGGCTCTAGTTTTATGTATATGTGACCTTCTCCGAGAAAAGGGACCTAGTGTGTGAAAATTAAGTTTTGAGAAAAAAAACGCATTTAAAGTTTCTATACCCTTTTAGGTACCAGAATCCACCGTTTTTGACACAACCCGTTTTTTGACACACTAGGTCCCTTTTCTCGGAGAAGGTCATATATATAATTTCGTTTGTAAGTAATTCTTTGTTTTTTTGTGAAAATGATACCAAAGGAGTTTGCTGTTTATGTAAAATTGGCACTATTACACAAGGAATCGATGAAAAAGTTTTCATCCCTTCCGAATTTTAAATATCGTACTTAAAATTTTATTCAAATTATTTAGAACTTTAGAACTTTCTAATGAAACTCCATAAAGACTTTTTGAAAAAATGGAAACACAATCATTGACTAGCATAGTCGTAATGTAAGAAGTTCTCAGCGATAAGTTAGACCGGGACTGAATTCAAGCGATAGATCATTCGATTATTAATAATTTTGTCATTCGGAATATCGTTGTAAATATGGGCATTTCCGCAGAAATGCTTACGGTATGGAGAAATATTAGGTAAAAAACAACTTTATCTTGGGCTTGTTGCCATGACAAGAAAACTGGAAATATGAATTTATCTTTCTCGATCTTAGTAGCTTTTAAAATACTGGTACATTAACAGGATCACGCACTCAATAAGAACTGCATTCCAAAAAAAAAAACGTGGACTCCAACCGGAAAAATACCAAGTGGTCAGCAGCACCTCTTTAAACTGATTATATGCCTCGTCTAACAAAAAGTTTTTATATTATTCGTGCCTAGAACATAGCGCTTAGCCATATAAACAGCTTCCAGATTACGTACGTCTTTATAGATTTTACATCTTCTACACTTGATCAGTGCCATACAACGTGTTGAATTTGTGTTGCCAAACCACGAGTTGCTCCCGAATATAATACCTGACAATCACGAACGTAGATATTTATTTGTTACAGCAATGTAACCGACCTTTGACGCTAGGAATGATAGTCTACCAGTGAATATCATAAATATTAAGAAACAAATCATACCATGTGGACCCCATTACATCTGAATGTCCCATAATAATGGGTATTTCTTGTAGGGGAAGAGGTTGGGTTGTGGCCATAGTTAGGTTTTCGGCTTATAACTTTTCACCCAGTGCAACATATTCGGACAACTGGGTATCTATGGAAAGCTAGAGACCGTGGCTAACTGCTGGTGAAGGAACTAAATCAATTTCGTCAAACGGAAATTTTTTTTTCTAAATTTTGTGAAGTGGCCATTTTCAGGGCAAATTTTTTTTTGGTTGGGTTGGATTTTCGCGTTTGAAGCAGCTGGGTCGTGTGCCAGCACACTTCAAATGAACGGGCCGATCGCATCCGAAACAATTGATGGAGTTATTATTGCTTATATGTGTTATATTGCTTACTGGGTAGTTATTTTGACATCTACGACGATATTTCACCATTAAAAAAAAAAGTGGCCATAACCCAACCAATTTTAGTGCCCACAACCCAATTTTGCAGCCATCTTGAGATGTGGTGAAAATTTTTTTTGGTGTCAACATATTGGTTGCAATCGATATTTACTCACAAAGTATAATAAATTTACTGAATAAAAATGCATTGCACTCACATTTTTGATTCATTCACTTCGATTTCTAACTAAATTGAAAAGGGGTAAATTTGTATTATTGGTGGTTTTTCAAGCACAGAAAAATAAATTTGTTTCTAGCACAAAGCAGACGCGTCTGCCCCTTTCGGTACTCGGTACAAAAAGAACGTGCTGCCATGACACACAAATGACTTTTGCAAGAAAACCACATATGCTTTAGATCAAAAGATACGCTGGGGTGGCCACAACCGAACCACGGCCACAACCCAACCTCTTCCCCTACATCTTTCGATAATCTACTTTTTAAATAATTTGGCACTTTTTTTACACATTATATTTTGAGATATAAGATTCATTGTGTCAACCGATTTTATTGCCAACCTAATTGTGATACTTTGTTGTCTTAAAAGTAAATATTTTATCACAATAAAAAATGGTAAGCTGTTATTAAATTTCTGTCCGATTTTTGAACTTTATAAAAATTCTGCTGGCGAATTTGTTCTTCTGTGTGTATATATTTAAAGCTTTTTTTTTCTAAAAATAAAATAAATTAAATTGTAAAGCCGCCATTTTTTGTTTGAAAAAATAAAGGGAAAGTAAAATTGAATTCACCGAAATCAGCGATGATGAAATTAAAACCTATTTCGGTCAATTCGGCAATATTGTCGATGTAGAGATGTCTTTTGATAAGCAAAAGTCTCAAGGTAAAGGTATCTGTTTCTTTACCTTCGATTCAGAACAGGTTGTCACTGAATTATTGAAAGCACCCTAACAGAAAATATCCGGTTCGAAGGAACACAATAAATATTTCGTGTCGAAATAGGGGTTGATTCTTCCAATTGATGTAAATTCAATTTTAAAGTAAATTCAATTTTACTTTCCTTTTATTTTTTCAAATCAAAAATGGCGGCTTTACAATTTAATTTATTTCTTGTACACAACAATGCGGCAGCTCTCTTTGATCCTTGACGATAATTTGACGAGTGAACAAACCGCGGATAAAATATAAAATTTCATAAAAATTCAAATAAATGTCAAACAAAAGGAAAGGCTGAAAAACTAAAACGCCCTCTGGATTTCAAATTCCATCCCAATTCCATTATAACAGCGGAACCTCTTTAGTGCTCATGTAAACATTCAGTGTGTTTGTCGTAATAATTTAGCATTAAGTTTATGAAATTATCAAATTGTTGCTTTTTATATAGGTTTGTCACGTTTGTAACGCATCGAAAAATGCATTTGCGACCCCATAAAGTATATATATTCTTCATCCTTATAACAACTCGAGGCGTTATAGCGATATCCGTCTGTCCGTCGGTCTGTTGAAATAATGCTCATTCACAAAATATACCATTTACCTGTGTAAGGTTACAATAATATTGGTTGTGATTATTTCGAGCGGGTTAGTATTGAAAATGGGGTAAATTGGGCATCATTTTGCCCAATGGGGCATCATTTGTCGTAATAATTTAGTATATTAAGTTTATGAAATTATCAAATTGTTGCTTTTTAAATATTTTGTTTACATTTGCTATATATATAGAGTAATAAGTCCAGATGTTAATGTAAACGTAAAACCGTAACACTCTTACTTGTTTTAAACATGTTTAACATTAACGAGTTAAAACATTAACAAGGGTTTTAAAGCAATATTTTTGTTTAAAATAAATTTATTTTTGTCTCTTTAATTAGCTTCAATATGAATAAATATGGCTTTTTCAGGTTTTTGTTACACTTACAAAGTGAATTATTATATAAAACATAAATATATATACGAAAATAATGATTTTGGGTAATTTTTTTATGCGATTTTAATATATTTAAAATACTACAACTTGAATTTATTCGGATTTTTAAAATATCCGAACGAATGCCTTGTTTTTGTATGGTAGTAATGTTTCGTTTTATGTGATTTCAGTTTATACGACATTCTGTGGAATGCATCACCGCATAAAATTAGACTTGAATGTATTCTGAATAATATTAAAAATGCTGAAAGAAATAGAAAAAATTAAAATTTTTTCGGCATATTGGCAATTTTTCTCCTAGTCCATAGCTACAATTGTGCCGAAGATAAAAAACAAATTTCCAGTTGTTTACCGAGATATAGAAAAATTGCATGTTCTTCTCAAAAATCAAGTTTTAGCCAAAATATTCATGAGGCCATAAAATCCAATGGGGTACTTCCAAAAACGCGCCATAGAAGGAGTTTGCATTTTTTATATTGCACTGTGTTTTTTTTTAAATACCTGTTAAAAAGCATGCTCGATTTAAAATATGTTGCTGTAATAGAATTAGTAGTTGTTTCAATTAAATTAGTTTAGATATTTGTAACAGACGTTGCTTGTAAACGGAACTTATTTTATTGTTGCAGGTACCTTAATTTTTCAAGAAGTGCGTTTGCAAAATAATAATAAAAGTAAACCTAATATATTCTTGCGTATTAAAGAATTACAACAAAAATAAATTTTTTCAACCGGTGACAGAATTCCAACCAATCTTTAGATCTATAGCAGCTAAACTTAGACCAGCTGACTACCTGATCTTACTTGGCAATTTTAATATCTCGACAACATCCTGGGTAACTTTAGATAACAATTTCTTATTTCCAATTACTCCAATTGATTGAAATCGTGATTTAAGTTTTTTGCTTATACACAAGTGTGTTTTTCAAATAAATGACTTTCCACACTGCACTAATAGAATGCCGGATCTCGTGTATGGAAATAACCTTACACAATTTAATATAATTAGAACAAATCTGTAATGTTTTCCTGATATCCACACCACTCCCACAGAGATCTTAAATTTCTTGTGTTTCTGTATTATTAAGCTTTGAACAAATTATCTTTTAAATGTTACATCAATAACTATCCGATTATAACTGGCTTGAAATTCTTTCATTTACAAATGATGGAAGACATTTTGATTAAGTATCCAAACTTTTTATATGATACTTTCAGCAAATATAACGAAAGCTGTTCCTTTAATAAAAAATAGTTAAAGCAAATGCTAATCAATGGAATACGAACACACTAAAATTGTTGAAATATCGTAAGAACAGGTTTTATAAAAAATTTAAGAAAAGTTACAATCAAATTGCCAAAGTCTATATCTTATAGCCAGAAGTCATTATAGCTTAGAAAAGGAAAAAATGTTACGATAGTTATCTTAGAAAAATGAATTCAAACATTTGAAAAAATCCAAAAATGTTTTACAACTTTGTAAATTCTATGAAAATTTATGGTACAGTATTTTCAAACGATGCTGATATTACAAATCAGTGTTGCCATTTTAGCATTTTAGTTGCTAGATTTAGAAACTTTTTTTGTCGTTTAGCATCCAAAATTTATGAAAAGATGCTAGATGCTAACTTAGTTGCTTTTAGCAGTTTTTTTTATTTTTTCCTTTATTTTTGAATATACATTTTAAATTTTAATGGTATTGATATGCTTTAATTTCTCAAAGTGTAATACGATAATATTGTGTACCACTCTTTTTACCACTCTGCTCGTTTCTTTCAACAAATATAACAAAACATTTTGAAACAGATGAATGTAGACACCAAAAACAGTTTTTATTGAATTAAAAAGTCGATTGCCAAAAAATATTATTGTATTAAAAAAATGCAAAAACTTTCAATACAAAACACATTAAACCAGGTAAAAGAACCGATAACCAATATATTAGAAGAGTTTAAATTTATATCATCTGAAACAGAAAAAATTCAAATCCAATGGAATTATATCACAGAACAATACTGGGCTACAACACTGAATACAACCTCTTTATGGATTGATGTTAACAAAAATTCTATTGGCGAAAATCCATTTAAGGAGTTATCAATATTTGTATTGTCTTTATTAGTTTTGTCTTTCTCAAAAGCCGAAGTTGAACGTTTGTTTAGTTTGTTTAATGGTTTCAGTTAAAAGCAAACTTTGAACAGAATAAAAACCGAGTCGTTATGTTCTATAATACGTATAAAAGAAGATTTGAAATTGAAAAATGGGTGCTGTTACACTTACAATATACCGAGCGATGTCGTTGATAAAAGTCGATCGTCAGAAAAATATCAGAGCCAAGAAGAACTTGAAGATGAAGACATCACAGAAATGTTAGATTCCATAAACCAATTATTCTAATATAATCGTATCTTTTGATAATGTAAATTCTGTTATATTTGAAATTAAAAACAAATGCCTCTAAAATTAAACATATTTAATTAAAAATTAAGAAAACTCAATTTGATGTAAACAAAAAATTATAGATGAAATCCGAAATAATTTTATTTAAAATTTAAAAAATATAAATCGAAACTTATGTTTTGTATTTATTTTTCGATTTAAAAACCAAAGAATTTATTAATTAGTATTTAATTTTTCAATATAAAGGTAATGAAATTTGAAAAAAAATTTTGCATTTTTTTTTGGACTCCAGTATGTTTGAGCACCATTTTTTTTTTGCAATTTAGCATCTTTATCATTTCAAATTATGGCAACACTGTTGATAACTCCAATAAATACGGACAGCATGAGGTATGTATAAGTAGCAGTACATATAAAATTTTAGAAAAATATATAAATTTAAATTGAAAAATATTATAAATATTACGGACGGGCATCATGTCGCTCCATCATGTCTGAAAAAACATTTCTATATATCCACGCAATCATTCGCTTTGAATTTATTAATAAGTATTTAATTTTTCAATATAAAGGTAACGAAATTTGAAAAAAACAAATTTAGCATCTTTTTTTTGACTTCAGCGTTTGAGCATCTTTTATTTTTGCAATTTAGCATCTTTACCATTTCAAATTATAGCAACACTGTTACAAACGTTTTTTTTTTTTTTTTGAATATCCAGAATATGAATATGGTATTCCAAGCCTAACATCAATTAATATTTAATTTCTAGATATGTTGACAGTCTTAAGAGCTTAATTTCAACCTGTACCAGATGGTGTTCCCAGCTGCATCTTGAAAATTGTTCCGAAAAATTGAATATTGCGTTAACTCATATAATAACTCTCTTATATTTGCACTATAAATCTGACAGCCGCAGTGATGCTACTAATGCTATATAAAAACTCTTTGAGAATATAATAACTGAAATATTATCACATGCTCGACAAGGTTTTTGAAAAGGATGCTCTACTATTATTAAACTAATGGAATTGATTTTCTATATAAACTATGGATTCTGCAAAAGTAACAAACCGTTGTTATACGGGCAGACTTTAGTAAAACTTTTCATAAAGTCAACCATGATCTATTTACAGCGAAGCTTGATATCATTTGATTATACGGCAACTCCCTAAAATGAATTTGGTCGTACGTAAAAATCGTAAGAAATATGTAATTTCCAAGAACTCAAAATCAAAATATATAGACGTTACCGGTTTTCCACAAGGGAGGCAAATTTGACCTCTCCTATTCTTAATGTTTATAAATGATCTTCCAAAGTCTATCCAATATAGTAATATACTTATATATGGCGACAAATTAAACACTTCTCAACTTTCATAAACGATGTCAACTTAATGGAATTAAATGTTAAAACTGTCAGTCTATGATTTTCTCTAAATATTCGACATATAAGAACAATTATGTCATCGATAATACAACATTAAATTCAGTAGACTCATTTATTCATTTCGATAAAAGTCTAAGCTAATAACTTTTAACGATCTCATGAACCTGTTTACCTGAATTTCCACAAATCAAGTTTTAACAATTTCGATCCATTCCGATGAATTTGGGCCGAAGTGAATAGAGACCATAATTTATTTGTTGTTAATGTTATTAAAAGAAGATTGAAGACTTATCTGATCTCTAATGATAATGTTTATAACTGTATTTGAATTCTGTATTATAAAATAAGAATTCACATAAAAGAGTTTAAGATCTTAAATTTTCTTGAAAAAAAACATGGTATTTTATATAAAATTTTTTGTAAGCTTGTTATTTTTCAATTATGCGCAGACCTTCCTCTCACGATTCTTATAATTATTTCCAAGTAATTTTAGTTCTAATCTGTAAATCACAATTAGTTATATTTCTCGTATACTTTCAGAAACTTCAGTTTAACTCCTTAGTAGGTTATCATGAGTCTAATACTGCGTTAACGCTTAAGTGCTGAGCCAAGTGTTTAATGTTTATGGGATACACGAGCAAATAATGATATATTTCCCAATACATTTTTTCGTTTGACTAAACATCTCAATTGGCGTGTTTAAATATTAAACGTCACAAAAAACGAAAAAATGACAGCGTTGTATATTATCATTTTTGTCATGTTGGCATCCTTGTGCCATTACAATAAAATGGATAATTGTATAAAAAGAGACTAAAAAAAACCTTGGTCGAAATTTTATTAAATTTTTCTTAATTATAGTCATTATCTTCAATCTTACTTATTGCCACAATCTTTTTTAATAATTAAGTTGATTATTATGAACTACCGTTACCAACATAATTTGTTGTCTTATCAAATTTATAACATTATTAGGTGTAATCCGAAGTCCTCTTTTATACTAATTTGTTTGCATTTTAAACAACGCATCTGTATGTATTGATAATTGCATCATTAATAGAATTAAAGTAGTTGGCCGCCAATTTTACGATACTTTTACAACTTTTCAATTGTTTCTCAGTTTTAAAACAGCCGTTCAATCCGCTGAAATGTTTAACTAAAACACTCTAATCGAAACACGAGTTATTAGGTTATGTTTATAATTCTGTGGTCACAAGCGATAACCGCCTAAGTCGACTTAAGAACGATTTGAGTTATGTATGCTATCACATTCTACTAAAAATGCTTTATATATACGTGAAATCCACATTTCTCTAACATTTTCTAATAAAAAGTTATTAATGAAAACATACTGACCTAAGTCGTAATGAAGCCCAATTACAGTTATATAAAAAGACATTTTTATCGAAAGCATGGTATTCCAAGATTTGGGCTATCTCTGCTATCATGTTCTACTAAAAACGCTTTATATTTACGTGAAATCCCCATTTCTCTAACACTGTCTATTAAAAAGTTATTGATCAAAACATTCTGATCCAACTCGTAATGAAGCCCCATTACATTTATATAAAAAGTTATTTTTCTCAAAAGCATGATTTTCGACTTAGGCGGTTAATGCATGTGACCACAGAATTTTGCCTTAGAATCAGTTACAAGCTGTTGATAGTAGATAGTAAAAATATTTAATTAGTCTGAACTTTACTAAATTAGAGCATATATATAGCAGCCACATTAAGGTTTCTTTTGTAGTAATTAAAAATAAATAGTGTATAAAAAAATTACAAATAGCGAAAGTAGCTCATCATTAATTAAGAGAGATATAATAAAAAAAAGTGAGGACAGGAAGCGATAAACATCTAATACGATGATCTAACAAAAATTGTCAGAAACTGTCATTGTGAGTGAGAAAATATTGTTGTAACTGGTAATTTACATCAAATAACCAAATTGTTTAATATAGACAATTGCACTTACAACTTGTGAATTTCAAAAATGTTAATTTTTTCTTTTTAAAACAGTTTTTTCACATCAGCCATGCACTTGTTAATAAATGAACTTTGTTCATATGGTTCTTTGTTGTTGTGAAATTTTTTGTTTCTTAAACTCTTTTATTTTATATTCTTTAAATTCCCCCTCCAGACATTCTTAAAAAAATAAGAAATAAACAGAAAGATTTTGATGATGCATCTAATATTTCCGCTGCTTAAAATGTTTTCTTATTTTTTTTTTTTTTTATTTTATTTATGATTTTTGTTTTATTTGTTTGCAAGTAGTAAATACTTGAAAGTTGCACATGTTTATAAAAGACTGCAACTGCAACTTCACATAAAATACACTGCTTCTTTATTGCAAGAGTACCTCTGCGGCAGACTAGCTATTGATGTGGTGTTTCGTTGATATCAATGTTTTGTTCTGATGATGGTTCAGGTTAACTTTTCACATTCATGGAACGTTCAGTTAGAAAGCAGCACTGTGTTAAATTTCGTTACCCTACATTTCCATGGATAACTCGGACCGGTTAATATAAATGCACTCTTAATGTGGATTTTGTATATTTCATGAACGAAGTTGTAAACAATATACAATTTAAATTTGTTTATTTTATTTATATAATTTGCGACTATTTTAAATTTTAATTAACATAATTACTTAGGTCACATACAATTCGATCATACCGAAAAAAATTTGATTAAAAAAATATAGTTTATGCAAAATCATACATATGTATTGTTTATATGTACATGTATGATTCTTGGTTTATGCTCTAAAGATGCATGCCCCTAAACTAAAGTACGACAATGGTAGAAATATGGAAAATTTGAAAAAATATCAGCAGCACATGTCGGCATTTATTGTTGTTGCTGTTTAGAGTTTTTCAATGTTTACGTATTAGTGAATTGTATACAGAAAGTTGTTGGTTGTATACTGTAAGAGTTTTCAATATATATGGTACATCTTTTCTAAATTCTACACCTGTGATCTTGAGCGTAAATGTCATAGAGAGTAAAACATACGAATAGGTTACATAAAAATTTTTATGTGTAAATAACGTACAACTGGTGCTAAAAATTCAATTAAAATATGGATATGACCGGCCCTTTTGATTCCTGGGAATCGGGAATTATTTTTTGTTGTTCCCGGAATTCTCGAACTATATATTTTATTTATTTTGTAAAAACCTGATCAACATTATTTTCCAATCAAAAAATTTTAATTTTGTTAAAGTAGGGCGATGGTGCAGTATAAGATTACAAATTTTAAAAAACACATTTATTTATTTATTATGGAAACTGGTAATCAATAAAATCCTACTATCTTTCGACAGAACGGGCATCAAAGTCACCTATGCTAATGATGTTGTGCCTCTGGTTAGAGGTAGATTTCTATCAACGATCGGTGACCTCATGGAGTCGGCATTAGGTAAACTCGCGAAAAGGGTAAGGGAAAACGGTATGGGGGTCAACCCTTCTAAAACCGAGTTGGTTCCCTTTACCAGAAGGACGAATGTACCTGAGCTCAATCCTCCAAGACTGGACGGGAGGACTCTGCTACTATCAAAGGAGTATTTTGGTGTTATTCTGGACTCTAAACTCACTTGGTCGAGGAACGTAGAGGAAAGGACTAAGAAATCGTTATGTGCCTTCTACACCTGCAGGAGGACGTTTGGCAGAAGATGGGGTCTCAAACCGCAGATCAACCTCTGGATGGTAATCTTGTATGGTGGGAAGCTGTGAACGTAAGGGCCAGACTTTCGGGACTCGTGAAGGTACAGAGATTGGCCTGCGTGGGCACCACCGGAGCCATTAGATCGACACTACAGGCGGCACTGCAGGTAATTCTGAACATCATGCCTATTGATATTTTCATCAAGAGCACGACAGCGAAAGTGGCTCTCCATTTAAGGGAGTCATATAAGCTGGAACAAAGCTTCTGGGAACACGGCACAATACTGTGGACAGTGTGCGGGACAAAAATTTATCGGGAAACCGATTATATGTGATTACAAGTGATGAATTTTTGGGGTAATTTTACGATCCAAATACCGATTAGGGAAGAGTGGGTCGCAAATTCTGTCATAGACTGGGCTGCGATGTAAGTGCATACCAACGGTTCGAAGATGGAAAAGGGTACAGGTACAGGGATCTATTCCGAGCAACTTGTCATTCAAGTAACTCGGAGAATCCCTGACAAGTGTAGCGTTTTTCAGGAAGAGTTTCACGCAATTGTCATTGCAATGAAAATAATTCTGGAAGGGAATTGGGATCCAACGACCATTAATATTTTCTTGGATAGCCTTGCTGCTCTGAAATCGTTGACAGTTAGATCGAAGTATGTGAGAGAATGTATCAGGGCACTCGACCGGATTCGGCAGCAACTCTTAAGGCTGAAATGGATTCCAGGACATAGTGGGGTCAAAGAAAACGAGCTAGCTGAGGAGTGTGCACGGAAAGGCTCAGTTTCTCTGAGCGGAACGATGGACACTTATATTAGAATCGCTCTATCAGAGCTGTTTAGTCAGATTCAAGAGGGAGTTGATTGAATTAAGGACAAGGTGGACGCAACTGACCTCTTGCAGAGTATCTCAAATCCTATGTCCCTTGCCTAATCAAAGGAGAACGAAATCATTCCTTTGTTTTGGTAAAGGGACAATCAGCGTACTTATAGGAGTACTCACTGGACACTGTGTAATAGGGCGGAAGGCTGAACGCATAGGTGTCCCGAGGAGGAATCAGCGCAACATTTGCTGTTTGAATGTTCAGGAATGAAGAAGCGGCACCTTAGTTATCTAGGGCTAAGCTTCTTCGATAACCTGGGCTGCATAGTAGAAGTTCCACTCGGCGACCTTGTGGACGTCTTGAGGGAATCTGTCTGATTCAGGAGGGACGCATAATGGACGAAAGGGGTCTTTTTCACTCGTTATTTTCTTTTCTTTTCTTTTCTTTTCTTTTCTTTTCTTTTCTTTTCTTTTCTTTTCTTTTCTTTTCTTTTCTTTTCTTTTCTTTTCCTTTCTTTTCTTTTCATTTCTTTTCTTTTCTTTTCATTTCCCATACCACTTACACTATATATCTGTGCTCTTTAATTTCTCTTCCCATCTCTACCTTCCGGCACTTTTTAGAGTTTATCACAATGGGACATATGGCCTCCGAGTGTACTCGCCTTCGTTCGGGCGACCCATCCAAACTAACATAACCTAATGTACACTCAGGGAATGTCCCCTACAAAAGCAGTGTATATTGTTGATCTTAGGATAATGCGTTATGGGAAGGTGGAAAAAGGGGGCAGTGTTTGTAGAAATATGACTTCAATTCTATTTGATTGTAAGTGCCAGGAAAGAATTGTGTGGGGAGTTTATTTCACACACGGCTAGTTCGAATGAAAAATTAATTTTTTCTGTTATGCATTATTCAGTGTCCTGAACTAAAGAATGACAAAATTACATGTATGAGTGATTTCAAGTGATTAACGAACGAATAAAAAGTTCTACCTAAATGATAATAATTATGGCATGCCAATGGGATTTATGTAAAGAAAACATACATATAAAACTTATCACAAAATACGAAGACGATTTGTTTGCCATAATCAAATGAAAAAATGAGGACAAAATTTTGAAAACATTCAACAATTATCACAAAAAACCAAAATTTACAATTGAAAAAGAAAACAATAACTCTATTCCATATCCTGATATGAAAATGACAAGGGACAATGGCAAAATAATAACCGATTGGTGTAGTAAAACTATAGCCTCTGGTCGATTAATTAATTACCATTCCATACAACCACTAAAACAGAAAATTAACACAGCAACAAACCTAATCAGAACAGCTCTAAAACTTTGTGATGAAAGATTTATTTCGAAAAATATAATTAAAATGAAAGATATATTTATGAAAACCAGCTATCCTACAACTATAATAGATAATCTAATACATAAAATAAAAAATAAAAAATCAAGGGAAAATAAGGAAAAAAATACATCTGGTAACACTAACTTACAGAGAACCAACAACTAAAAAACTTAATAGAAGATGAACAACTAATATTAGCACATAAACACAATAAAACAATTACTTCACTTTTCTCACAACCAAAAACCAAAATACGAGTACCAAAACAAGAACAATGTAACGTATTGTATGAAATCAAATGTGAGGGAAAAACAGATGAAACGTGTGGTAGAATTTATATAGCGACAACAAAACGAAGCTTAAATACGAGAATAGCAGAACATCAAACAGATATAAAAAAAGGTAAACTCACTACAGCATTATCAAAACATTGCATTGAGAGTGGACACTATGCTGATCTAGACGGAGTCGAAATATTAAACAAAGAGAGAAAGGAAAACAAACGATAAAATATATAGAAAGTTTACGAACACAACAAAAGACAAATATTGCAATAAACAGAAAAGAAGATAAAGTAATAGTTCAACTGTGATACCAACCATTATTTAGTCTGTGATATTTGAAAAATTTTTTTGTTTATTTTTACATTTATATTTTCAATAAATTATTTTAAACTAATGTTTGTATAAAATATAATATGTGAAATTTAATGAAAGATTACATGTAAGTTTACTTACATATATTCAATGTTAAATATTGTGTTGATGTTAATGTTGTCGTGTTATTCATTTGTTTCTGTCGTTGCCAGATTTAATAAAAAAAATATTCCTGAAGAAGTTGGAAAATCCCAACGAAACGTAGGAGAAAAAAATTAAATAAAAATATTTTATTTAAATCTTGAAATGACCTTGGAAGCCCGTCAGATATTAAAGTTCTGAATATTCATTAAAAAAAAAATCAAAATAGATTTAGTTAAATAATTTATAAAGAATTATTTGTATTTTATTAGTAACATTTTTATTTTAGGTAATTATTCCAACATATTACCATTTAAGTACTTATTGTACTCTAGCTAAATTTCCATACTTATACATATTTCACGCAAGTGAAAATCGCTGCAAAGAGTTCAAAACAGAGCATTGAAAACGGTTTTTAATCTGCCTTTGACTTACTCGACGGTATCTCTGTATAAAAATGTATCGTTGACAATTCTTCCAATATATGGCTTATATAGAATGCAACTTATGCTTTACGTTTTTAAATCGCTAAATAATATTGGCCATCATACAATTTGCTTTTCAAGGAATCAAACAGTTTTTAACACAAGAAATAATATGAACTTGAGAATTGCTAGGTGTAGATTGGAAAAAACAAAGCAAAGAGTTGAATACACTGGTAGTTTGGAATATAATAATCTTCCCCAATATCTTAAAAATATTGAGCGAATTTCTGAGTTTAAGACTAATTTAAAAAAACATATATTTCAAGATTTGGAAATGCTTCTACTGTACTGCATATTTGTATGTACATAGTTATTTTTTTTTTTTGTTTTCTCTCTTTTCCTTTTAAATATAATATAAAATGAACATTTATATTTTTTTATTTTTTTATTTTATTTCTTTTTGTTATTTTTGAAGTTGTATATATATTATATTGTTAAAGTTGTATATTATTATTTATTGCCAACTCACCTCAATAATGTCTAACGACGCTGGGGCACAACACATTGTTAAACTTAATATTATGAATAAAATAAATAAAAAAAAAAAAAAAGTGTTTATATACACATAATCTGTAATATTAATACAAGCAGTTCTCTAAGTTATATAAGTTGGTTGTGGGGAGACATGTTCGGTAGAGGTCATAACTCCCAACATCGTAAAAAGTGTTTTAGTTGTTTCATGTATGTGTATACACAATAAAGATAAACACAGGTAAATACTTAAGTTACTTTCTCTACCCTGGACATTAGACTACATACGGGTAGAGTGAACTGAAACTCGGGCACTTGGAAGAACTCGCTAATATCTATGGAACAGTGTTACACATCCCACTTTCTGACTATGTTCCAACGGGTATATAGTGTTAGATTTCCTACTGTCATTAATGGGCATTAATGCCCTCCTTTGTACGCGGTCCAGTAGTTCTAAAATTGACTTTGAATCTCCTGCCCATATATGGGAGTTGTATTGAATGTATCTTTCGGCGCTTGATAAGCATGTTCATTCCAAAGGAATCGCATTGAATTTTCATGCCCAGAACATCAAGAGTATGCGATTCATCAATACCTGTACTACCCTTTACCATTACTGAACCCAAGGATCCATGGTTCGATAAACAATATTGAGTCTTCACGCATTAAAATTAACCCTATTCGCTTTACTCTATTCGGAGATTGTTAATAGGTCTTGTTTGCGTGTGTCATTCATTGCCAGCCGTTTGCCCCCCAACCTCAAAAAGGCTTGGCCTACAATTGAAGAAAAGTGAATGTCCTAAGCGACAGAGTAGATAGGATTGCAGGCTTGAGATCATTAAGAAAGATAAAAGGGAGAGGGAGATAGAACAGAACATTGGTTTGCCCTAGAATTAAGATGAAAATCAGTGCATGAATACCCATCAATAACAACACGTATTGTGCGGTCTCTGAAAAAACTCGATCTAAATTGAGTTTTAAAAAATTGAACAAAAATCAGATTAAATAACACAGCCCGGAAATATAATACGTTTTGAGATTTGCTTGACATTTAATGACTTTTACACAGAATTTAATATGTTGATTTCGTTTTCCAATTTGTTCCATCAGCTTGTTATTGCAAAATAACGCGAGTGAAAATTGATTGATTTAACAACTTTGCTAAGCAGCAATTCAACATTAATTTTAGCGTCGATTTTAAGAATTAATTTAATTGTATCAAATGCGCTATGATTTTAGTTTCTTCTGACAGATTTACTTTATTAGCTATATTAGCACAACGATTTCGTTTAATAATAAGTTAATAAATCTAAATCGTGTCTTTAAACTTTAAGCAAGTGTAGTAAAATAATTGGATCTTTAACGTGATAAATTTCTAGCATAATTATTTTAAGAAGTTACAGATCTGCTATTCCGTTCAATTAAATAATATTTTTCAATAGTTTGTCATATTCGTACAAGATGCATTAATCGCAAGTTGAATTTAAAGTACAGCTCTAATAAAGCATTATCGGAACGTTGATTCCGTCCACAAAGTTTCATTTAGAGAACACCATTTCACTTCCTCCTAAAGTGGGCTTCATTGCCAGTAAAGCATTAAATCTTTAATTTAATTTAATAAATTTAATTAATACTATTTTCTTTTAAATGGTGCGGTTAGAGAAAAGAAAGCATATATTTATAAAATTCATAATTACTCTGAATTCTTTATCAGACCGGTTTCTGGCATTACAGCCTTCATCACGGATTCTATTAACCACTGTAATAATAGTTATACTCGCAATATAATTGACTAGATTATTTCTATATGAAATTATTCTACTTATCTCACATACACTCGTACATGCACATTTTGATCATGCGCTTTAATTTAATTTTATTTTTTTAATTTTATGTTTTGAAATATATGCATAAATTTAGTAATAACATATATGGACCCAAAAATTTTTAGCTGCGCTTCCCGAAATCAAAACTGTTTATTAAATTTTTAAATAGTATGCATGGCATTAATGGGACCATCTCCTGGGTGCTGCTCTATAATAAAATATACATGTAATTAATTTAAAATATTCCAATCTGTCTTTGAAAAATTTTATTCATATTCAAATGGTGCGTGGTATAGTCATGTGTTTATATGATTATTGTTTATTTTTTCTTCTTATTCGTTTACATTTAAAAGAATAATATATTATTTTCGAATGGCCCCTGTTTTTTAACTTGCTTCAAAAAAGTTCTTCAGAATTTAGTAAAGAAAAAAAAAAAAAAAAAAACATTAAAAAGAGAACAACATAACGAAATGCATTTCTTCTATAAACAGCCAAGAATTGTTTACACGATCAACTGGAAATATCCGAAGAATTACATACATAATCGTCTAAATACCTACGTCTAATTATGTCTGTTTACAAATCGAATACCAATGTTTAAAATAGAAAGGGATTTATGTACTACAATTTCTTTAAGAATAAGCAAAAATTGTTGAAGCATCTGTCAATTCATGGGAAGGCGTTGAGAAAAGTAAGTTCAAAAGCAGTTTTATTATGTTACCTCATGGATAACGGTAGCAGCAGCAACGAAACCTAAAAATAAATATGTTTGTAGGATTCACTGTTTGTGTGTAGTTTTTTTATTTTGTGGCCAACTTTTCTACTTGATTGCGCTTTAACTATTGCCAGATGGCAAACAGAAGGATATAAGTATCTGCATATATTCAAAGCCGAGTGTAGCTCTGAGTTAACCTATACTAAGTACTCGTATCTATTAGAACCATTTTTCTTACTTCGTTAAGCAATAAGTAGGGTATTGCCATATAGTCAGTCTACCTATTTTATAATAATTCTTTGTTGCACTTTTGTGCAAATTGTAGCGGATTTATGAAAATGGCAGATGTTTGTACTTGTAGAGTCAAGTATCATTATGGCAAACAAAAAAAAAAATTGTACGGCTTTCAACGTAGTTATTTGCAATGGTTCTTCCTTTTTTTAGTTTATATTTTGTGCCTCTTCAGCATGTAACAATTGCATTAGAAATATTAATCATTAATTTGTCTTGCCGGTAGCTTTTTTGATATTCATTTATGATTAAATCATTTGAATCCAACTTCTTAGTAGCAAAATTCATTTTAGAGATGATGTGTTACGAGACTATCTAATGAAGAAAAATGTTACAGTTTGAATTAATAGCGACAAAAGTTTTATAACATATAAAATGTGCCAGTATTCTGTAATGTGTAGTTTGAGCTAGGAAGTATGCATATTTGGTTACACTGGGGGGGGGTGGGTGAGAAATTCTAAATTCTAAATCAGGGTGAAAGTACTAGGGTAGTATAGTAAAATCTTCAAAGGGCTTGGCGTTCTCAGGCCACTTTTTCTTAATTTTTAAAAACCATTGATGATTTTTCATTTCATTCTTCAGACAATAGCTTCAGTAAATCGAGTTGGATTGATTTTATCCACATATTTGAACATAAAATATTCAGGCGCATGATTACTATTTATTAGTAGAGTAGAAAGGATATATACGTATGAGTGATATTTTTAATATTAAATCAAACATACATCAGTATTTTTTCTCCCATTATTTTAACTCGTGGTGTGTGTTTGTCTGTTGAAACACTTTCGATCGATTTTAACCCTTTTCCCGAGATCCACATTTCCCGTGACACTTTGCAGGCAGACTCGTTGCGATGATAAAATAAAAAAATATTTCGCAAAAAAAAATAGTTAAAAAAACTTTGCAAAAAAATTTTTTCCAAAATTTTTTTTACTAGAATTTACAATTGTAAGACTGAAACGATACAGTAAACTTAATTTACAAAAAAAGGGCGTGAAATAAAAACTTGGTTTTTATGGGTTAGTTTTTTCTTCCATTTTTTAGATGGATATATAATAAGAAAATATCTATTCAGCCTTAGCTACAATTCTGGGGTTTTCTAGAATAACCGCGTATGTCATAAAATCAAAATGTTCAGATATAAATATTTTAGACCTTTTTATTTAACAGTCCTGTAGATATGGGCAATAAATACTTTATATAAAATTTTGAGCCAGAAATCTTCAGAGGAATAGATCCTAGAGAAGGACGACTCTTAAAGTGTGTGCAGATAAAACAACTTATGTTGACAAACGTCGTTTTCTTTCAAAAAATTATTTTGCATTTTTTTTTCATTAATAACAACGTATGTCGCTATGTGTCGTTTTCTGACAAAATAATTTATCAGCAATCAAACACAGGTCGACATACGTCGATAGTGCTGCAAATTAATTTAATAAACATTTAAGTTACGTCGTTATTTAAAGAAAAAGTCAGAAATGGTCAATATTAAAAAAAAATTAACACATGTAAAGAGCGTTAAAAATTAATAGATTTGGCATCAGTTATTCCAGAAAACCACAGAATTTTGCTGATAACGCCACCCCCTTTGAAAGTCTTACTAAATTGTAGTAGTACTTCTATCATGACTTAAAATTTCTCACCCACCAGATAATGACCCCAAAAATGATCCATAGTATTATAAAAGTTTATGAACTTCAAATTGTTCAATTGTTCTTTTCAATTCAGTGAAAATTGTTCTTGATTTTTATTTTTATCACAATTAATTATTTGTGAAACATCATATGGCCATTGAAATGCCATTGAAATCTACAACTTTTGGTTTGTTAAGATTGCCATGCTCGATAACATTATAAAAACACTACCCAAACATCTTGTTTGCAATTGGAGTGCGACTATTTAATTTTTGCATTTTTGTGGACAAGTTTTTTCCTTTACTTTGTCCGTCTGTCCGTGTGTGGAAATCACGGTCACGCTCTCCATAGCTCAGTTGGTTTGCTCATGTTTAGTAAAAATGATTCATTGATATCCTGAACCAGTTTCTGTTTCAAATTTTCAAAATCGATTCCAAAGGTTCCGAGAGTTCAAGGAAAATGTTAAGAAACTCTTGAAAAATATAAATTATCTTTGTTTTTAATTTATAAATTGATTGAGGTTGAGGCCAAAAAACTAATACTCGATGTTTTTATTGTTGCCATTTTAAATTGTGATTGATGCAATTTTTGGTCGTTGCAGCTGTAGAATGTGCTACATGCATGTAAGTATATATATGGCTATACTATACGTGTCATTTAATTTAAGCCGGTATCAATACACTTTTTTAACCATTATCCCGAGATAAATACAGAAATTCTTAATTATAAAAGAAAAATAATAATAATTATTAAGAAAAAATAAACAAACTCTTTATAGATTTTGATAGAAATTAATTAGATTTTCATAATTTTTTTTTCTGCAGTGTTTCTTTAAAATATCTAAAATTTAACTTATAGAAAAATTTCCATATTATAAGTTCTCATTTGAAAACATTTAAGATATTCCAATTTCAAAACTTTTTTTTTTTTTTTTTTTTTTTTTTTAGAAAAACTCCCCCATTAGAAAGTTTAAGCATTTAAAATATATTTTCCTTCAACAAGTTTAAACTATTACTATTTAATATTTGTCAAATCCTAATATTTTACCTATAAAATCACCGTAAGTCTAACAAAGCTTAAAAGAATTTAATAAAAAGTTATTTCCCTCGGATTTGACAAAAATAATTCGATCTGGCAACCTTTGCTTTAAAGCAATATACACAGAAACTTTACATGAGTGTAATTCATTTAGTACATTAATTAATTGACGATTTCATTGAAATTTAAGTTTTTGTGTATTTCCAAAATTTCAAATTTCTCTACCGCCTTTAATTAAATTTTCAGGTATTTTTCAGAATAGCCTGGCGGGTGCAGTCTGATATATGATTTTTGGTTTGTGGGCGGAGGGGCATGGCAAAACCTAATTTTAATATTATACCTTTAATGGCATCTGTAAAAATAAAAATGGATGGACCGATTTCAATGAAATTTTGAGAGAGTTTTCAGAATAGTGTCGTTCAAATGTAAAGCAAGAACTCCCCCGAAAGTTTTTGCAGATATCTAGGTACAATATTAAAATTTGATTTTGCAATGCCCCTCCACCCACAGACAAGAATCAAATATCAGTAACACCCGCTAGGCTATTTTGATGATTCCCTGATTTGATTAAAATCGGTCCATCCGTTTGATTATTTTATTTGAATAAAATCTTTTTAAAAAAAAAAGTAATTTTTTCCATTTTTTTTTAAATTTTCGTTAATAACTCTAAATTTCTGATAATATACGACTAAAAATGAAGCTAAGGACAATTCAAAATAGTTTTGAGCACGTAGCAATGATATACGCAATTTTTTTTATCGAAAAATAATGTCTTTACTGGAGTTCTACGAATTGAAACTATAAAAAATTAATAAATTTATGGAAATTATTATCTGTTCATATACATACATTGCTCTACCCCTTTTCGAAGGTTATTGTTTGGGGCTGGGGCCACCGATATTGCAGTCCTCGCTCTCATCAGCTTCTGGAGCACACATAATGTAATTTTCTGACTTCACTGCTGGACCTACAACATCTTCTGAAAATTCTTCATCATCAGGATAATCCTTGTCTTCGAACACATGCCTACTCCATCAGCAAACAAATATCTTCAAACATTGCACTCGGCAAATTTTCTGTGTTTTTATACCCTATACCACCATGTACTGCTGTTTGTAACTACCAAAAAATATTTAACCTACACCGATCTTTTATTGTACCGATCGACTCAGAATCACTTTCCGAGTCGATTTAGCGATGTCCGTCCGTCTGTCCGTCTGTGTATCCATGTAAACCTTGTAATCAAACTAAAAATATGAATATATTTAGATGAAATTTGGTATATAGGCAAACTGGGTTAATATGTGTTTATTATATCCATCAACTAGTAGTACAAAAATAATCCCTACAGGACAATTCTTAGTCATAGGCCCCATATAGAGCTGCTTCCCGATCTTCACTTAAATCTATCAAAAAACAAAAATATTGCACAGATTTTTCTCAAATTTGGTTTATATATTTTTTTTCAAAGTGACTTTACCAAATATGGTCAGGATCGGTCCATGTTTCGACCTAGTCTCCATATAAATACAGCATCCGATATGAATTTTTTCATATCTGCAGCCAAAAAAAATTAATAATAAAGCCACTTAAATTTGGTTTATGCTTATTTTCTACATCGAATTTGTTGGACCGAAGATATAGGGTCTCTAGACCGTGGAATAGGATATCGTGTAGTCGGTCTAGACCGACTATAAGTTCTTACTTGTTTGATTTATTAAAAGAGTGAAAGAATATCTCATAGTGTTACCTCATTTCAAAACGCATAGCAACTTGATGATAGATTTCGCCTTGTCGATCAGATTCGGTGGCCAATTGACTGTCGAAGTAGCCCAGACGGTGATGTAAATAATGAATTTTAAAGCCTTTTATTACTTCTTTGATTGACTTCCAAGCATCCAATTCAGCGCCCATCAAGATATTGGCGAATGCGTCACTTTTAATAAGTTTCATATATCTGGACCATCTAGTACGCCTAATGGAAAAGTGCTGCGATAAAAAATTATGAGAAAATTGGAATTTTCTACGAACTTAAACAAATGAACATGTTATTATGACTAACTTCTTCAATTTTATAGTTACAATTCGCAGAACTCCAATAAGTTCATTAATTTTCAGAGATAAATTGTTTTTTTTTCCAAATAAGTATTATGAATTTTCTTTGACTTTATTTTGCATTTGTTTATTGCAAGAAATTTGAACTAATTAACGAGTTATTGGCGAAAATTTATAAAAAAAATTGGAAAAAATTAAAATTTGTTGAAGATTTCTTACAATAAAATTAATCCCAGTTGATTTTTTCATGCACATATCAATGAAAAATTATTTATTTAAGCCTTCGCTAAAATTTTGCTGAATAATGAAATTAGAAATCATCAATGAATCCTGAGTTATAGCTGAGAAACTAAGCAAACAAACATAAAAATGAGACTGATAACGCCAAACCCTTTGGAGGTTTTACTGTACTGGCATATTACTTTCACCCTGACTTGGAATTTCTGATCTCTATATATTAATGGAATGAATATGACCACGAATTCAAGCTTTTAAAAACCGGTGCGTATTCAGATCTAGACTATAATGTAGATTATGCTCTATATATTAATGGAATTTTTTATATATGCTTCTTAAATAAATAAACTGTCATTCCAACAGCAAAGAAAGTAGCACCAATTTTAATTATAATCTCCATACAAGCCGACTAACTTACAAGTTATTGAATCAAATTTGGTTTGCAAGTTGGTTTGGTTTGTCGCTGGAATACATAAGCAAGTGATCTTACTAAATATGGTCTTAATTACCAAATTTTTGATCTAGTGCCCATACAAAAAGGGTCATAGCGGATGTGATTTTTATTTATTGTGTTTCTCATTATCTTCATATTTATAACTTTAGTTACCAGATTGATTGTATTCTTAGATGCAGTCTTATTAAAACTTATCCGTATTACGATTTTCCAGTTCAGCTCGACAACCTACATAAAAATAGTGCCAACGATTCTTAAATTTTTTGTTGTCTAGTGCCAACCACAGATATTTTCCCCAATGATTTTGCAGCTATTGATCAATGTTAAATAAACAGAGGGTTGATATCACTTTGATTATCCACTAGTAACTCATCGAAATATAAATCAGTGACTAGAAAAGTGGATATTTGTTCGACTGATAACAGCAAATTTTTTTTTCGTGGAAAATTTTTATAATATTTGCTTAACGTATTCGTTATTTTGTGTTTATGTATTTGTATTTGTACGATCATTTATTTATTAAATTTATTTTACCATCAGAACCAGATAATCTTTGAAAAGCTATAAAAAGAATATAAGATATATTTTTTTTAAATTGAAAGATCATAATTTAAATCGGCATGGTTTCATATTTATGAAAAGGTTACTTTCGTGTGAATTGTAGCCTCTTGAATAGTTGTCCCATCGTAAACAAGGAAATCAAGTTTAAAAGACAATTTAATTTTGCATTGCACTTCAAATTTTTCATTTTCTAGTTATTTATAAAATTTGTGTTAATTAATTATTAGTTAACTATAAAAGTAGAAGTCAAAAAACAACTAAAACAATTATTTTAGGCCATTTAAAAAATTAATTAAAATTACGCCGTTAACGCTAAATGTAAGTTTAGCAAAAACAAATTGTTTTTCTTGTTCTTTTCAAAACAAAAACAACCTGCATATTGTAGTATGCAATGTGTACTCGTAAACAAAACATATTTGTTTCAAAGTTGTTCTATATTTTAGTTTGTTATATTGGAAGAGGCTTAAATAGTATAACTTTTGCTTGTATTCTCATTTGGTTGTTTTCAGCAAATATATACGAATTTAACTTTTTACCAAACAAACTATCTACTGCTTTTGGTTACTGATGAGGTTTGGTGACTCTTCCCGAAACAGCTGTATAACCTGTCATGCAGAATATAGAACAATTTTTTGTAACAAATGTGCCAATGTTTTTGCTTTATTTAAAGTAAAAACATTTGATCTTGAGCCTGAATAATTTCAAACTCAATATTTTAGATACATTTTGGAAATCCAGCCACGAATAAAATTATAATTAAAAAAAATAAAAATAGACAGAAATCGGTATAGGGTTTTAGCTATATCGTGACAACCGATTTTGAAGACATGGTGTCGAGAAAATTATTAAAGTTTACAGTTAACAAATAGAATAATATTTTAGAAAAGCAAACAGGAAAAATAACATAACTAAAATAATAATAAAAAAAAAATTGTATAGAGTGGGGGTGCATTTTGAAAGGTGATAAAATACAATTCAGTTATTCAGATATGTACTTACTCGCATTCTTAGTAATTTTCTACGGCTAGTTTTTTGCAAATCATAAGAAAGTTATTTCCAGAGACGAATTTAATTTAATAATTCTATTTCCTCTGGAAGATCTTCTGAGAATTAATCATTCAAAAATATTATGGCTCCTTTATGAAAATTATTTTGTGCTCTTAATGTTTTTGAACTTATTCTCTAATAAAGAAAGGATCATAACGAATTTCTATATCGAGTTCCATATTTGCTTCGCACTCTAAGCGTGCTTTAATTTATTCATGAACAATTATTTTTGGATATATAGGACGTGAAACAACACAATATAATAAAGTAAACCAATAATTCTTATATATTCGTTTCTACATAAAACTTATTGTGTCCTATGCATTTCTTTGAAATGCTTTGATTCTCCTTGAAACTACTTGCCACACTTGTAGAATATAAGGATCCCAAGTGATTTCATATACAGAATTCTAAAACGGTAACGCTTTGCCTTCAAAAAAAAAAAAAACTTACAGAAAACGAACAGAAAAGAAATTAAAATTCGCATATTTACGAATGGATATGTAAAATAACTCCCACCCTGTACTTAAACATATTTTCGATTAAAATCAAAAATAACTTTACAATTGCCTTAGGCTTCGTAAGAATTCCTATGGAAACATTAAAAATAAATACAAAACGAAAATCTAAGTATTTGAGTAAACACGAACACAACAATCTCTTTCAACATTGAAGAACAAATAAATTTAATATTCATTTGTATTTGTATTTAACTGTATTACAAATATTTTCACAAGCCTTAAAACATTATCACCCATTTGTTATTAAAGGGGGGTTTCCATTTGGGTTTACCTTGGGGACCATGATGGTGTTGCTTATAGGCTCAATCATTCGTTTCTAAAGATTACATTTTGTAACTAAAATTTTGAAAAACTTTCTACTAAAATCATGTTTATTTTTTGTCCAACTCATAAATATGCAATTGCTTAATAGAAAGTTCAAACAGACAACCCTTATTTTGGTTATTTTGGAGAAGAGCACATTCTACAATGAATGTTTTTGCCACAACAGAAATGATGTTGTTCATGCAACGAGTCGAATCATCCGTTTAGTATTATTAAATTATTTTAAACCCGATTTAATATTTTGGGGTTTTTTTTTTTTTTTAGCATGTGTTGATGTGTAATGATTTTTATTTAATTTATTCGGTATTCAGTTCATTTGCATTTCAAATTTGATTTAATTTTTAATGTTATAGAATGTAAATGTTCGTAGTTAAAGAAAACCATTTCACAAGAATAAGGAGTTATGAATTTATTAACTAAACGGTTTCAGATTTGTCTATAAAATTGTCGTTTGTGAGTTAAGAATTATGCTGTAGCAAAAGGGTTTTATTCTTTTCTCAAGATTTCATTGATCCCAATGGCACATCAGAGAGTTAGTAGTAGTTTTAGTGAACAAATAGCATTGTATGTTCTTCCTGATATGTTAAATCCTGTTTTCCTAAACTCAAATATTAGATATAATTTTACGCGTCACAGTGGTATAAAAATTTATTAACCAAATGCCGAACATTTAAATTTAATATAAAAAAATGATAAATAAGTAAATTAAATTTGCTGAAAAATATGAAAACCTACGGAAATATTTTAAATAATGAATGACATGACATGTGCGGTTTCTCACAATATTCTGAAAATGTTAAACATTTCAATGTAGAAGATAAAATTTTGGTCAGACCATATGCCTATGCTACTCGTATTAATAATTAGTTTGGTTTTAAATAACGATTTAAATAACACAATGAACTTGCTGCTTAAACTAAAATGGGATTAGATAAAAGCTGAATCTTAACCAACAAATAAATATTTATAAACATGCAAATGTATGTTTTGAATTGTCGGATCTGACAGAAATTATAAACCTGTAAAACCGTTAGAAGTGGAAAACCGGTGGTTTTATTATACATTCCAACATGCGCTAAGAAATTTCAGGCTGGATACAACCATGGAAAATAAGCAGCAATATCTGGAAGCTAATAGAAAATCTAAAGACATATGAGAAGTACAAAACAGTAAAGGCTGGTGGAATATAGTTAAAGAAATTTTAGAAATATAGATAAACAAGAAAAATCCAACAATAACGGCATATGATTTAAAAACAATTTTTGCTAAACTCACTGCAAAATACGAATGATATTTCGTATGCTCCAATGTTTTATTATGATAATGATCGACGACCCTACTTCAAAAACCGAATTAAAAAATGTTTTAGCAAAAGCAAAATATAGCAAGGCCCCAGGTGAAGATCGTGTACCCAATGAATTCTTCAAGAATACGAACAATGTTTTAATGAAAGAACTGGTCAAATCATAGAATATAATATTCGAAAGTGCGATGTTAAATGAAAAGTTTATTTTGCTAGTATTATTTTTCCAATGTTTAAGAAAGGTGATGAAAGCATAGTCAGTAATTATCGAGGAATATCACTTCTGAATACAATTGCAAAAACAGTTATGGGGATACTGAATAATAGGGCGAATATGTGGCTAGAAAAACATAATGTCATAACAAAATATCAAGTCGGATTTCGAGTAAGGTACTTAACATCAGACAAAATTTGCAACTTAGATGCAATTACAAATATAAAATTCAGTGAGAATCGAAGAGTATAAAATTTTTTTTTTTTTGATTTCAAGGCGGCCTTTGATAAAATCTCGACAAATTCCCTCAGGGGTAAAACAAGGATGTTTATTGCAGCCTACACTTTTCGCCCTTTACTTAAATGATTTTCGCAAGTTTTTTAATGGAGTAGTAAATATAGATAGCCTAAATGTAAGGCTATTATTATACGCTGACGACATCGTAATTTTAGCTGAAAATATCAACACCATACATAATCTCTGGGAGAGAAAATTTTATGTTTAACGGCAAACTAATAAAAGTTACATCCGAATATATTTACGTAGGAGTAACACTCACACAAAAAAATGTCATTTCGAAAACATGTACAAAATAGAAAAGTATCAGCAAAAACAACATGAATGCAACTTTGAATAACTTCCAGGAGAAGGAGGTATCGTTGAAGGCCAAATGAAATCTGTTTCAGTCTGTCTGTAGAGCAATCCAGTCATATGGTGCCGAAATATGGGGTTTTACACTATTCGAAGAAGTTGACAAACTATAGCGTTTTTTCTTAAATAAGATACTAAAGTACCATCATTTATGCAGCCTTAATGTACAAGAAACCCTACTTCATTCCTCAGACAAATGCCCAGTTTTCGCCATATCCGTTTTCAATTTTTCAGAAAGATATGTTTAACAGAAAATGAAATAATTAATATATTGAATATTCGAATGCGTTAAATTATAGAATGAAGTTAATTATAGAATTCAATTATTAATTTAAAAAAATGTTTAAAGCTTACGTTAATTTATGAATATTTTTATTTTTCAACACCACGTACCGACTAACGACAATATGTTATAGTCGTACGTTCTTTTTATACCCTCCACTCCAGTGTGCAGAGGGTATATATAAGTTTGTCATTCTGTTTGTAATAATTAAAAAAAAATTTTGGATCCCATAAAATATATATATTTGTGATCCTTATAACAACCGGAGTTGATATAGCGATGTCCGTCTGTCCCTCTGTGGAAATCACGATCACGGCATCAATCGGGCAGCTAGGGTGCTCGTTGACATAAAAAATGATTCACTAACATCCTGAAAAGTTTGCTGTTTAAAATCGTCCAAATCGGTCAATCAGGGCCCGAGATTTGAATGAAGAACTAAAAAAAGTCTTGAAAAAATATAAATTTCTAAGTTGTTCTTGTCACGAGCACGCCCTGAATAGTACAGCTACACTGATCATTTTTAGTGAAAATGATTCTCCAAATACATGGGAAGATTCCTATTTCAAAAATCATTAAAATCGGTGGAACAGGTCCAGGGAAATCTCTGAAAAAGCAAAAAAAGAAATGAAAACAAGTAAGAAAATTATAGTCGGTCTAGACCGACTATACGATACCCTATACCATGCGTTTAGAAACTCTATCTCTTAGGCCCAACTAACTGGACATTGAAAATAAGCAAAAACCAAATTTGAGTGGGATTTTTATTAATTTTTTTGGCTGCAGATATGAAAAAGTTCATATCGGATGCTATATCTATAAAAGGACTAGGTCCAAAAATGGACCGATGATCATGTTTGGTAAAGTCTCTTGTATTTTGCAAAAATATGTACAAACAAAATTTGAGAAGATTCAGTGCAATATTTTTGTTTTTTAATAGATTTAAGTGAAGATCGGGAAGCAGCTCTATATGGGGTCAAAGGGATCATTTTTGGACTACTCATTAGTGGATGTAATGAACGCATACAAACCCAATTTGAGTAAGATCTATATGACAATTTGGATCTAATGGCAATTTAAATCAACTCAAAAAGTGATTCTGATTCGATCGGTATAATTAAAGATGGGTCTAGGTCAAATATTTTTGGTTGTTACAAACAGCAGCACAAAGTCATTGTACCCAAACCACATAGTGGTATAGGGTATAAATATGATGTTTCTATATTGTTCTCGTTGTTATTCTAAATGTTGTATTATTGTCATAGATGGACTTGTTGTTTTTGTGGTAGTTGTGGTAATAATATAATAAAAACTAACCCTTTGTACATTTTTTTTATCAACTCTGGTAGAAAAATTTAAAAGTTTCCATTGTTTTGGCATCACTCTAAAAATTTGTTACATCATTTCTGTTACTACCACGAGCCTGCCTGCAAACTTTCAGATCGAATGGCTCACGGGAAATTGGTTAAACTCGATCCAAAATTTTTTCGACAAGCAGACACTACGAGTTAGTATAAAGGGAGTAAAAATTCATCAAAATCTAAAGCAAATAATGCTAAAATACCTAGTTGTCAATAAAAAAAAAAAAATGTAGATATAGCAAAAAAATATTTTATGTATAAATTTATTTATAAATTTATATAAACATATTAAATAATACAAATAATATACATATATTATATATGTATATCCATAACAACTGCATGTCAGAAATAAGTCGGCATATTATTTTTTTTACATAAAATTCTGCAATATTTTGTTGTGGGGAAAATACATTTCTTTTGCAGTAACACAGTGTCACTTCATTTTGCTCAGCGTGACTATGCCACAGTAGATGGCGCCACAATTTTTGTTTGTTCTAATTAGCTTTGCAATAGTTATTTCTATTTTAACTGGATATCATACAGAACAATGTATTTGTTTTATTCCATACGTATTTTCATTATACTTTTACAAATATGAACATAAGTTTGGCATATTAACTTTTTGTTGTCTTTACAAAATAGAGTTACCGAGTTCATCAATGAGTTTTTTGCTTTCAAAACAGTTCTACATAGTTATATAAAATTATTATTCTGCTTTACCTACAAAATATCTGATTGCGATTACATCTAATTTTTAAAAATTGTTTATAATTACTAAAGCATTTTTATTCACATAAATACAAAATTGCCATTTTTAAATTTTCCATTCAAATTTAAGAAAATATCAATTCTAAAAACTGGAATTAAAAATTTCCAATTATAAATTACAATTAATTGAATTTCAGAATATCATATCAAAACGTCGGAAATTATAATTTTAAATTTAGAAGACATCAATTGCATCAATTCCAAAAAAAAAAAAAAAAAAAAACACCAAATACCTATGTTTACATTTAAAAAATTTTTACATTTAAAAAAAATATTGACATTCAGGAGAAATTAATAGCTTTTCAGTACCGCGATTCAGTAACTTCTGTTATTCGCTATTGTTAAAGTCAGCTGTTATTGTTATCTGAACGACAACCATTTTTGTGTTGTTTATTCAATCGATAAAAACTTAAATTTTTAGGTTGAAATGTCGTCATACATAAATAAAAATCATAAAATAGTGAAAATATTTTGCTTTAATTAAAAAACTTTTTTATATAAATAAAAAATTCAATAGCATATTCAATTCATTATTTCATTTTGAAATAAATACACAGAAATATTAGTCAAAAAATAAAGATATTAAACATTAAAATCATCTTGTCAAACATGAAGTAATTTGTTTTTTTCTATTCTTCTTTGTGTTTTTCGCTTATCTTGACAGAGATGCCACTCGTTTACAATTTAAATAAATAGAAAAATAGATTTGTCGACTGTCGTTAAGATGTATGTACTTAGTGAATCACTTAATCCTTAGTGCAAACAACAATAGCTGTCGATATATTTTGCGATTGTCGGATCGTTGAAATTTTCAGAATCATACTACAGAAAACATAAATTTATATTCAATGAATTTTAGAAAACGTCAAATGATATTTAAGAATTGCGAACATAAAAACTGTTACATAAATAAACGCAATTTGATGAGAATGTTATTTTTTATATATAAATTTTCACAATTTTTTTGGATGAAAATTTGAAGTTTTTCAGAAAATAAAGAGAACAAATTGTTTTATTTAAAATGTTTGGGACATTTGGTTTTTTGCGTTTGGCATCCCTAATTTGAATATATATTATTATAAATTTATTCTCTATGTTTTCCAAATATGGCAATATTTTAATAAAAAAATTGAGAGTTTTTTTTTTGGTTATTATTTTGTTACTCCATCCGACCTATATGGCCGCAATGAAAAAATATTTGGCCAGTTAAAAGAAACTATACAGCCATCTCCAATTAGCACGATAGCCACCCTACACAACCATTACCTTTGCAATGGAGGTTAGAGCGAGCTATTTAATTAGCAAAAACTAAATTAAACGAGAAGTTATGTCATATAACCGGAAACGCTTGCGTATAGGTATATAACCTAAATGCATGCCGATCAGCAACCACGATGACCAAAAAGCAAACACCGAAATAAATCCGAAATAATAAATCCAAAGAATTTGTTGAAATAATTTGGTATTAAGTTTAACAAATTTTTTACTTTTTCATTCACATTTATTATCAAGACTCAAACCGAGGTGGAGGGTATCAAAGATTCGGCACAGCCGAATTTAACACTCTTACTTGTTAATTTAAAAGAATGTTTAAAGCTTACGTTAATTTATGAATATTTTTATTTTTCAACACCACCTACCGACTGACGACAATATGCCATAGTCGTACGTTCTTTTTTACAATTTAATTCATACAACTTATTAAATTTGTATAAAAAATTTAGTATAACCTTATGATTTTTATAACTTAAATATTGAAAATACATATTTTGCAAATAAAGAACAACAACTAACAACTATTAAATGCCAGTGGTATATATTATGGACTATAAAATGGTCCATTCTTAAGATTTAAGGATCAATGCAACTATCTAGTCATCATATGCTTTGGTCTAATATTTGATATTTGTGATCTTTGACTTAAACTGTGGGTTCCTGAAAAATTATAAAAATAGTTTTGAAATTATTTCAATAAATTCGTAATTTTATGTTTCTTAACATCAGATAAGCATATACGAGTATAGGATTTTACTATCCGCAACAAAATTGTTTCAATATACTTTTGAAATGCAACATTTCTTAGAAATAAAATGATTTAAAACGATTGAAAATTGGTCAAGTTAAAATCATTTATATACCTTTGACACCACTGTGCAGAAGTTATACATACTCGTAAGTTTGTCATTCTGTTTGTAATAATTATAAAAAAATCTGATATAGCGACGACCGTCTGCCCGTCTGTGAAAATTATAATCACGCTCGCAATAGGTAAGCTGGGCTGCATATTTGAATTGCAATGATTGACATCATGAGCAGGTTGGCATCTAAAATCATCAAAATCGGAGATTTCAATGAAAATGTAAAAAATCTTGGAAAGCTAATTGACATTGTAGTTGTAGCTTATGCTTCATAGGCGTTTATTTATGGCTATACTTCACATGTTGCATTAGTTTAGGCTGGTATTGTCACACTAGTTTTTAAAGATATTCCGAAATAAATACAAAAATAAAGCCAATATGAAAGAAATGCAAATAACTTGGGCTGTGCCGAAATTCTGATACCCTCCACCCGTATTCTAAACAAAATATCAAAACTTAGAGACAATAAAAGGCTAAATTTCACATTATAACAGCTAGATTTTTTTACAATAATATTTATAATTAATAAGATAAAATTTTGGAAAGTTTTAAGTGAAAACAATTATTAAATGCAATGAACATAAACGTAAACGCATGTAATTGAATTTTTGTTGGTTTGTTGTTGTTCGCATGTATAAAACAAACAGCAGCCCAAAAATAACAAGAAAAGAAAAATGATATATATCTATACGCACTTGTTATAAGCATTTTCTACTAAATTTAGTTTTTTAAAAGAAGTTTTATCGGAGTACCTATCTTTACATTTTCATACGTCATTCCTCACCTATTCGATCTAGAGACTCCAAATTCCATATACAACTGCTGCAGGGTATGACGAATATTAGTGTGATCAACTCCATCTATTGGGGATAGGAGTATTAACGGACAGACGAACAGACTGACAGACTGACGGACATCCCTAGATCGACTTCTGCTTTTATAACGACCCAGAATATATATACATATGATGAGTTACAAACTAATTTACAAACTGATATATACACTCTGCAGAGTGCTGTGTTTTGAAATATCGCATAATTTGTAAGCACTCTAAATACAGCAAAGTATGATCCCTTAATTTAAATTCGGGTTTCTAATGAATGAAGAAATGTAAAGATTTTCTTTTCTAATGATAGAAAAATTATGTAAAAAAAAAATCATCATTGAGTTTACTAAAAAAAAAAACAATAATAAATAAGAAATTACAACAAATACTGGTCAAGAAAGAAAATCAATTAGCTTAAAATTTAAATTGTGTTATAATTTAAAAGCTAAGTATCTGCAATTGTATTAAAATTGTCTAAAATTCGAGTATAAGATTCGGCAGAGCAAAATTTATAGCTCTTGTATTTTTATACCCTCCACTCCAGTGTGCAGAGGGTATATATAAGTTTGTCATTCCGTTTGTAATAATTAGAAAAAAAATTCTGGACCCCATAAAATATATATATTTGTGATCCTTATAACAAGCGAAGTTGATATAACGATGTCCGTCTGTCCGTCTGTCCGGCTGTCCGTCTGTCCGTCTGTCCGTCTGTCCGTCTGTGGAAATCACGATGACGGCTTCAATCGGATAGCTAGGGTGCTCCTTGGTATAAAAAATGATTCACTAACATCCTGAGAAGTTTGCTATTTAAAATCGTCCAAATCGGTTAATCTGGTCCCGAGAATTGAGCGAAGAATTAAAAAGTCATGAGAAAATATGATTTGAATATGTGTTCTTGTGATAACGCCCTCAATAGGGCAGATAAGGCGCTTGTTTTTAGTGAGGATGATTCACTAACATCTTGAAAAGGTTCCTGTTTTTAAATCATGACAATAGGTTTCATAGGTGCCGAGAAATCACTGAAAAGGTAAAAAAAATATGACGTTTTCCTATATTGTTTTCCTAAATTTTGTATTTTGTCATAGCTGTGCATGTTGTTTTTGTGGTCGTTGTGTTAATAATATAAAAATTCATCAATATCAATATTTTTTGGTGTAATATTTAAGTTAATTAATTAATAAAAGAAACTATATAAAATCAATATCAATATTCTGCGATTTTTATAACATCACAAAATGTTACAAATTGATACATACTACTGTTGCCAATATCAAAATACTATAAATAATATTCATATATTTTGTATATGTATATCCATAATAAGCGCATATTAAAATAAATCGGTATTTTATTTTATTTTTACAAAATTCTGAAATTTTTAGAGTTGAAAAAATAGTATGGTTTTAAGAGTTGTATTTTTAGTACTTGTATAAACCCTGCATACTTGCTTTCAAAAGTAGTAGGTAGGTAGGTAAGCCATAAAATATTTATTTACCCTGTAAAAAAAATTGTTGTTTAAAAAAATACTATTTTTTGTCAGATGTTAAAAAAAGATGTTAATTAAAATAAATTTTTAAACTTTGTTATTTAATGTCGGGACGGAGGCAAACGCCATTCCGAAAATTTTGTTTCAACAGTTATCCACATTAAGAATAACCGCGGAGCTCAGCTCAATCAATGTGCAATGATCGAGCCTTGCCCTGGGAAACATGCGTTTATGCTTTTCTTAACACAAACGCCATTCCCAACTACCAAAAATTTTTGACACGAGCTATTCACATTATGAATAGTCGCGGAGCTCAACTCAATCATAGTGCAATGATGAAGCTTCGCCCTGGGAAACATATATTCATGCTTTTCTTAGCACAAACCGAACTTCTTATGGCACATTAAAAATAAACTAATTGAGAAGTACAATTCATCATTACGCTGTATTATAATACTATTTTCTTATTTTACTAGTAGCTAGTAAACAAACTCATCGTATCATTGTGAACGAAATAGAATTGAAATTGTATGCAGATTTGTTTTACTTAAAAAACCTGTTTCTACAGATAGTGAATAAAATCCCAGTAAGCATTTTATGCAATAAATGATCATTTGACTCATATGTGCTATTAAAACAGTTATAAATGCGCCCTTTTGCTGATCACAAAATATTCTTTTGTTGGGATTAAATATTACCTTACCCGCGAATCTTCTTGAGAGTCCTTTTTATCCGCTTTTCTAATCAGTTTCGACTCATTTTTGAGTCTTATTTAATGTAATTTTTCTATAAATCACTTTCTAAGAGAAAGCAAAAATCATTATCTAGTCTTTTTCTAATAGCGCATGTGATTAATCAGTTTTTAATTATCAAAAGTGCTCGAAGAAGACACAGTAAGGTATTTTTTGTTAAAACAATCTTCGAAATGATGACTGGGATATCGTATATTTTTGTTAATACACAAACATATGCATAGCAGCACGAGTAAACCGAACTCAAATTGGCTTCTTATATGTATACAGCCGCACAAAAATGAAAATACTCACCAAAGAGTAAAGTAAGCAACAATTTCATTCAGTCTTATGGAAGCTTTTGAACAAAGCAAGTCTATGTCGCGTTGTCTTGTGAATTTTTACATTGTTTTTTAATAGGTACTAGTGATGCCAGGAGATTTTTTCAGAAATCTCTACGCTTATGAAAAAAATTCCCTTTTTTCCCTACACTACTTTTTTTAAAATTTATTTTTAATTTGTACAATTTCAATTATGTAAAAATAAAAAATAAGATAAAAATATCATGAGAATTACATAAGAATAATATAAAAAACATACAGATATTATAAAAAAAATATTTTTGCAATTTAAAATTTGCATTTAAAATTTACACAATTAAAGGTGTGTTTACACTATGTGTATTTTCCATATGTAAATTCAGTTTTACGATCCATACGTAATTCGGCGTGTGTGTCAAAATTGGCGTTTTACATACAATTCATCATTTTGCGATCAAACGTACATATGTATTTCCGTATGACATAACCTCTAAATGTAAACAACAGCTGATTTAATTTGTGAATTTACAAAAAGTTATTGTTAAAAATAAAGTAATATATTTTTTAATTGTTAATTAATATTAAACAATTTATTTTTCTTTCAATATTTATCTTTATAATTTACTCTGTTTTTCTTTCGCCACAAGCAGTATTGTATTTTAATATGGTTGTCATGCCAAAATAGAACCTGCTCTAATTGAAAAATTTACATATGTTTTGCCAAATGTGTTGTATATAAACAGTTTTTGAAAGGGTTCACACTATGTGTACAAATTGCATGTGCTAAAACAATAAGAAAAACACAAGCAAAACACAGTGTTGCCGTTTTAGCTTTTTAGTTGCTAGATTTAGCAACTTTTTTTTGTCGTTTAGCATCCAAAATTTATCAAAAGATGCTAGATGCTAACTTAGAATCTTTTATTAATAAAATGTTGCTTTTAGCATCTTTTAATGGTATTGATATGTTTTTATTTCTCAAAGTGTAGTACAGTAATTTTGTGTACTACTCCTTTTACCACTCTGCTCGTTTCTTTCAACAAATATAACAAAACATTTTGAAATAGAAGAATGTAAACACCAACAACAGTTTTTAATGAATTTGAAAGTCGATTGCCAAAAAATATTATTGTATTAAAAAAATGCCAAAATTTTCAATACAAAACACATTAAAACGGGTAAAAGAACAGATAACCAATATATTAGAAGAGTTTAAATTTATATCATCTGAAACAGAAAAAATTCAAATCCAATGGAGTTATATCACAGAACAAAACTGGGATACAACACTGAATACAACCTCTTTATGGATTGAAAAATTCTATTGGCGAAAATCCATTTTAGGAATCAATATTTGTGTTGTCTATATTAGTTTTGTCTTTCTCAAAAGCCGAAGTTGAACGTTTGTTTAGCTTAATAGCTTTAGTTAAAAGCAAACTTCGAACAGAATAAAATCCGAGTTGTTATGTTCTGTAATACGTATAAAAGAAGGATTGAAATTGAAAAATTGGTGCTGTCACACTTACAATATACCGAGCGATGTCGTTGATAAGAGTCGATCGTCAGAAATATATCAGAGCCAAGAAGAACTTGAAGATGAAGACATCACAGAAATGTTAGATTCCATAAACCAATTATTCTAATATAATCGTATCTTTTGATAATGTAATTTCTGTTATATTTTAAATAAAAAAAAAAATCCCTCTAAAATTAAAAATATTTAATTTAAGTTTAAAATAAACTCAATTTGATGTTAATAAAAATTTCAGATGAAATCCAAAATAATTTTAATTAAAAATTAAAAAATATAAATCGAAACATATGTTTTATATTAATTTTTCGATTTAAAAACCAAAGAATTTATTAATAAGTATATAATTTTTCAGTATAAAGGTAATGAAATTTGAAAAAAAAAATTTAGCATCCAGTACGTTTAAGCATCTTTTTTTGCAATTTAGCATCTTTACAATTTCAAATTATGGCAATACTGTTGGGTTTAAAAGATTTTTTATAACAGTGGTTATAAGCATGTATACTTAGATCTGATTTATCGCATATTAATATATTTTCAAAAGCCTTGCATTTGCATTTATAGTCGTCACCTTTGACCTGCTCCAGCCATCCATTAGCTTCTCGTCTCTCAACTAACTGAAGCAAAATCTTTATGTTCTGTATTTCTTTGATGTGTTTTCAGCATCATCGAAAAACGAATCGGACATTTTTCTAAAATTAATTATGTTTCTAAATTAATTATGCTCAAATTTATAATATTTTAATGTTATGCACAAAACAGTGTTTTATACTTGTCATTGTTATTAAAGAATCCACATATTTACTTCCTTCATATTATGGAGTTATTACCAGACTTAAAAAGACTTTAAAGTTTAAAATTGAAAAAAATTATGCGATATTTAACAAATACATTCAAAATAGTTTTGACTGAAATTTTTGGCAGTTTTAGTTTTGCCTTGTATCAGTAAAATGTTCAGATATTAACTAAAAAAAAACAGTTTGTTAAATATTTTCATCTTAATTATCTTAATTAATTTAAAGACACAAAGATAGATTTAATACAATAAAAAGAAGTAAGAGTTGAAAGTTGATCTATGCGGACTCACAAATGTGCCCTATACTAATAGGTCTGGAAAATTGAAAAGGATTGTAAAAAATAAAATGCACCTTTATATTAAAAAATTTAAATTAAAAAGAAAATTACAAAATAAACCATTTACCTGGTTAAACTTAATATTGTTTGTAATTATCTGGATCAGGTTAGTATTTAAAATGGGATAAACCCAGGTGGAGGGTATCAAAGATTCGGCATAGCCGAATTTAACACTCTTACTTGTTTTCATTCAAAATGTCACTGATGAAATGATCCGCTTTCGTTTCTATTAAAGAGTATGTTTTCAAGAGTTCAACGAAATCCAGATATTTCTATCTTATTTGAAACAAAATTTTTAATTTTTGAAGTACTTACTCTCAAATAACATGGTGGCGATTAGTATAGTTTAACGTACCTAAAAAGATAAAAAAGTATAATAAAATATTAAATTAGTGTTTTTATTATTTGCAAAATTAACAGAAATTGAGAGTAATTTGTTAAAATAATGACAATAATTTTTGTGATACACAGTTGTGTTTAAGTTATACACTTCATTGGCTAACAAAATCCAATTCCAGTTTAATTTGTTTTATTAAATAAAAATAGAGTTGCGTGTTATTTTAACGAACTTGAATTTCATAATAATGACCTTACAAGCAAGAGTTTTTGAAGCAACAAAAAAAAAACAATTTTACATTATTTTGAGGTATACCCGTATTTAAAATTGTAATTAGTTACGCAAAAAAAAACGAGAAATGTTAGACTACTTATTTAATTCCTCTAAAGCGCTGTGCCTTTCTTACGAAAAATACAAAAATTTACAAACGAAAAAAATCCAGCAATGTGTAGGTTTGACAAGACTCGGTCTTATAGTAATTTCAATTAATTAAACTAGTTTAGATAAAAAAAATTACACTTATTGAAGTTGAAAATTTCATGTCAACGGACACAAAAACAAGAATGAGTTTTATTTAAGGCTATGCCGAATCTTGAATACCCTCTACCTGTATCGCAATCAACAAAAATTTAGAATAATTTATGCTGAAAAATAATACAAGTTTACGTCATTAAATTTTCTATTATAGTAATACTTTTAATTAACTCAGAAATTTTAGACCAATTAAACCAATTTGTACGAAACTGCCTTGAACATTCTGAAACTCTTATCTTTTATAATTGGCATTATGTTAAGAGAAAGAAAAGCATTGCCATTGTTAACTTTTTACAAATACGAAAAATGTCATAGCATAGTCGAATAGATCATACAGTACAAAGTACAAAGACCTATTATATTTCCGCACCAAACGCAATTACTTATATATGAGAACTGCTTAAAAAACAAAGTTTTGGAGACGTTTTTTTTTTTTCATATAACTAGATATTTATATAACTAATAATCGTCCTAATATTCTTTTAATGGCGCTAAGGAAAGTATACCACCCACCCCATGAACAAATTTTCGTCAGAAAATGTTGATTCAATATTAAAAAATTAAAAAATTAAAAAATTAAAAAAGAAAAAAGAATAGTTATTCTAAAACTCACACAATGAAATAATAAGATCTTATAGCCATTTGTTTTATCATTCAATTTTGAAATTTAAATAAATAATGTTTGTCTAAAAATGTTTAAAAAAAGTGCCAAAGGTGTGGAAAAAAATTGTAATACCCTAGCAAAAATTTGCTAATGATTAGTTATTACCGTTGCATTACAAGGTAATGTTAACCCCATACCTTTTGAATAATCTCAAGCTAAATGTGAGGACTTCCTGATAATGATTTATGTAAATACTTACTGGTAATGACCACTGTTTGTATTAATAAAACTATAAATAATGAGTTAATTTTAATGAAACAAACTAATTCGCGGCGATAGTCATCATTGGCCAAAAAACGCAGCAAGAGTTAAATTTTACATTACATTATTTACAACATACTGTGCGATACCAATGTGTTGTTTTTACTTTACTCCCTACATGTAACAAATTACTCAAAACCCTTCTTGTTACGAGTATCTATAAAGTAACTAGTTATTTGTATCAGTACCTAGTAAGGTGCCGGTAAGGCCTTTCCTCCAATGACATCCCCATGTTAAAATAATGGGTTTCTTAATGTAAAGGTAACTACTGAATACTTTCGATTTCTTATTCTAAAGTTCATTACATATAATGGAAAGTTTTTCTGGGACGTGGATTTCTTATTCTAAAGTTCATTACATGTAATGGAAAGTTTTTCTGGGACGTGGAAAAAATTTAGCTAACAATATGTAATTTATTAAAAAATGTGGAGTGGGCAACATCTGCACAGAGCGTTCAATTAAAAATGCGCAAGATATTTTGCCATTGTGTAAATCATCACATACTTTACACTTAATATTTATTTCATGTAACAATTGAAAAAATTTTTAAATGAAAATATTAAAAAACTCTGACTTTTTTTGAAAATCACTTTAAAAATTAATATTTATTATTTGCACCATATTTGTCACCACGTGGTAGTATGCCAAATTTTTCACAAAAATTTAGTTATATGCCTAATAAACATATCGAGGGTTTATATTCAAAAAGTGCTATCTGCTGTAAACAAATTTTTGAGGAGAGCGAGTTCCATCATTTTTTTCATGAGATCTAAAAGTATTCATCGATCGGTTTGGTACAATAGCTATTAAGAATTAATCCTACTATTTATGTTGGAAACTAAAATCATTATTATAGGTAACAGCTATCTTACAGAATTGTTCAAACACAAACATAAATTATATTTAAATTGCAGATAACACTTTTTGAATATAAACCCTCGTTATGTTTAAAAGTTAAATATCATTAGATACGAGCTTTCCTAATTTCTTAAATACTTTTTAAATAGAATAAAATTTAATCCGTGCTAGAAATTAATTACCAGTGTTAGAAGCAATGGGGCTTGCCAGTATTATTAAAAAAACAGCTGTTATATAATATAAAAATCTTATTTTTTTTACAATTTTAATTTATTTTTTAGGTTTATTCAATCAAACACGAAAAAATTCTTCGTTCCCCGTTCATTTTTGGATAGATTATTGTTGAAAAAAAGGTTAACCATTCAATTATTACACCCTTCAACACCTTTAATTATAATGATCGATCGAGGATGTCATTTCACCAATCAGGAGTGTATCGAAACAAGAGGCGTCTATATTGAGAAAACTTTTATTAAAAAAGTCACTAAGTTATCACACTGCTTTCGTACTTAACTTCAGTTCCGTTCACGTATCATTTTTACCAGAGTAATTAAGTAATAATCTAATAATTGGCATTCCATGAATTAAAGAAAGTGAAATCTACTACTTACATATGTAATAATGGGGTTCTCTTTAAGTCTTTCAATTAAATCTAAAAATTGTTTTAAGCTAAGATACAATTTGTAAGGGCAACTCGAATAACATAAGTCACAATATATTTCGCAAGCTGAGTTTTCGCTAGAGTTGCACACAAGCTCCTGATGGATGTATGATTAAAATTCGAAAAATATATCTTTTAACTCTTTGAAGTTACATTATGTAAAAAAAAAAAAAAATATCACCTCCGGATATTGCTTAAATAATTGTTGCTGGCAACAATTGCATGCCATACATATCATAAAAGAAGCGGCGTAAGTAAATTGATTGTTTGGTGCCTAAAAATTGCAAGATGCCTCGAGTAAGTCAGTTTTGGAAGCATTTCACGAAATTGTCATCCTCATCCGCAAAATGCAATCATTGCGAAAATGTATTGAAAACTTTGGGCAATACATCCAACTTGAAATGTCATATGCAGAGTGTCCATGATGATTTACTGACTACAAAGTCAACTTCCTCTACCAATAAGAAAGTGGATAAAAACTTGACATTTTAGCTATGGATCACGACGACGACGACGATGACTGTGTTCTGTTAACAGTTTTACCTTCAACATCACGCACATCCAGTTGTTCCAATGTGAACAATTTTTATTTTGGTTAGTTTCTCATTTGTATAAATTTATAAACATCGGTACTTTTGTTTATCATCGTTGCCTTCTTAATAATATATAACGTCGGCATAAAAGACTTTAAGGATGGAGGCAAAGGAAGCGAAAAAATATCCCATGCAATTGTTTTTATGATATGCCAAGATATGCAACCCATAAGAACGGTGGAGAGAAAGGTTTTTTGAGAGTTATGAAAGTTTATGCGCCTCACTATGCTGTGCCAAGCCGTTTCACTATAAAACTAATGATCAACGAGAAAGTTGATGCACTACAACATGCTTTCAAGGAAGAGTTGAGGGAGAAAAATTTTACAATTACTACTAATGCTTGGACTGACATCGAGATGCACAGGTATTTGAGCGCAACCGTTTATTTCATTGAAAAGGGTGACCAAATGTATAATGGAAATCTTGGGCTCATACCGTTGGATGAAAAGCACATAGCTGAGTATCTCGCTTCTAAATTAGGAAATCTGTGCGCAGATTGGGAATTAGATCCACAAAACCTTGTCACCGATGGGGAAGCAAATATAGTGAAAGCAGCACATTTAGCATTCGGCCCAACAAAACACATACACTGCTTTGCGCACAACCATAATTTAGTTGTTCAGCGAGCCATAGAACGATCTGCGGATGTGCAAATGTTACTTGATCATGTAAAGAAAATCGATAAATGGTTTAAGCATAGTGTGGTGACAAGTGATCAACTAAGAAAAAAATACAGACAAAAAGCTGACGACATGGAACTCTACAATCAATATGCTGCAAAGGTTTTTAGAGTTGCGCCCATTTGTCAATATGATTTTAAATGAATATTCATTAGCGCCATTAATGGCAACTGCAAGCCAAATAGAGGACATTGCAGAAATTGTAAACCTTGTATAGCCATTGGATACAGCTAAAACAGAAATATTTGGAAAGCAATACTTGACAAGTAGTGCAGCAATTCCCATTGCTCACATTCTGAAAGAAAAAGTGCAAAATTTACCCCAAAGAAATATATTTAGCTAAAGTTTAAAAAGCAACTATTAATTGAATTGGAAAAATGATTTTGGAATTGAACATTATTCACTGTTGAGAATGGCAACAATTTTGGACCCTCGGTTAAAAACAATTTACTTTAAAGATCCCCTTCCACTTTTAAAAACTTTGCAAATGATTGATTGGTTTGTGAAACAAGACGAAGCATTAAACTTGTCATGCTCAGCAACTTCTTCCAAATCGGATTCTGGAGATAAGAAACGGAGCCAGAATGACAGCTTATTTAGCGATCACAACAAAGTGATTCAAAAGAAATGACATATAAATACTACTTTTTCAACAGAGCACGAATTGAGAAGCAATTATTCCGAAGTTTCCTTATACATTCGTAAGTATAAATGATCCACATTCAATTCAACTATTTTTTTTAAAAATTACTTTAATTTCAGAAGCACCTGCTAAATAAATGGAGGCAAAAGCCACTAGTGTTTTGGACTGAAATGGCCTTAACCTATCCATTATTGTTTAAGTTGCACTTAAATATTGTAATGGTGCGGCGTTGGTGGAAGATCCGCTTCCGTTTCCCTGAGCCTTTGCTGTTCGCACGTGCTGGCGTAGGGGCCTAGCTCGCCGGATGGGTGGGGTCTTGCTCAGGCCCAGGGAAACCGCACTACAGATTTTCACGTGCGATTGAAAAAAAAACTGTCAATACACGGACGCTAAATGGATGGATGGCCATACTTACCTTGGGATTGGGGACTAGGTGTTCTGCCCCTTTTGCCCTCCCAACCATGTTACCTCGACTCCATCTCAATTGGAGGTAACCCACTGCAATAATAAGAGTTTGGTTTGGTTTGGTTTTCTACATTGGTTATAACAAGTTTTATTGAACCTTCATTTTAAGGTTATTTTAAATGAAGTTTAGCAAAATTTAATTTTTAGGAAATTTTAATTTTAGGAACATTTTTAAATATAGCTCAATTTTAATTTTAGAAGAATTTTTTTAAATTTTAGCAAAATTCTGTTTTAGGAAAATTTTAAATTTAGGGTAATTTTTTAAATTTAGGAAAATTTTTAAGTTTTAGGAAAATTTTAATTTTAACAAAATTTTAACTTTATCAATTGGAATTTAGCACTATTTTTGCACAATTTATATTTAGCGCAATTTAATTTAGAAAAATTTTGCTTTTAATAATATTTTAATTTTAGCTCAATTTGAATTTTAGCACTACGGAATAATAACAATATTTTAAATTAAATTTAGTTTTAATTTTAACTTTAACCAAAAAAAAATATTTGTTTTTTTTTTTTTTTTTTTAAATATGGTACCGTTTTGTAAATATTCTTAAATTTAGTATAATTTTAAGTTTAGGTTAATTTTAAATTTTACAGTAATTCTAAATATATAAAATTATTAGTTTGGTGATTTTAATTTAGTTTTGAATTTAAATTTAGAAAAATTTTCTTTACAGCAAAATTTTAATTTTAGCTAAATTATATTTCTTATTATAATTTTTAATCTTAGCTCAAAATTTTTTTTTCATTTGGGAAGATTCTTTTAGTTTAATTTTATATATAGCAAAGTTCTTAATTTAGAAAGTTTTTAGTTAAAATTTATATTTGGTAAATTTTATTAACGTAGAAAAATATTTGTTTAAATTTATATTTAGAAAAAAATTTGATTTATAATTAGAAAAATCTTTAAAATGTAATTTTAGTTTATAGTTAGACAAATCTTATTTAATTTAATTTAAGAAAACATTTTAATTAGTTTGTTTTAATTACAGCCATATGGTTGTAGTTGTTGAGGATGAAGCTGCTGCCGCCAGACGCCGTGGTTGTGTCTCGCAATATGTTTTTCTATTTTGGCATGTAACTTTATTAAAACTCCTTCATCTTTCACTCTTTGTCGGAGTATAACAGCATTTAATTGTTGTATTAAATTATGATGACTGCGATCAATTAAGTTGTAGTAGATTTAGTTTTGTTTTTAATGTTTTATTATTATATATTTCCATTAGAAACTGTATTTTAATTATTGTTGTTGTTATTTGTATGTTTTCATTAAAAATGTTTGTACAAATGTCACTAAAATCTAAAGTTACTTTTTTTTTCTTAAAGTTTATTTAATTTTTTTTTATTGGTTTTATTTCTTAAATTTTACACTTTCTTTTTTTCTTAAACTTATCTTTTTTTTTTTTTTCTAAACTTAATTTTTCTTTAATTTTCTGAACTTAAATTTATTTCTTTAATTCTTAAACTACATTTTTAATTTTTTTTTTTTTTATAGGTTTTTCGTCAACCATTACTTAACTACATTTTTATTTTAATTTTAAGAGGTTTTTCTTCAACCATCTAATTCAAAAAACAAAATTCAACTCCTCGTTTAATTTTCAATTCTTGTTAATCAAGCCAAATCTTCCTCATTCATTCCTCTGCAGATAAAAACCTGTTTATTAAACAAACAAAATCACCAGCAATTCAGTGAGAACATTCATATGCATTCATAATATTCTCTAGTATTTATAACACTCACACTCATATATGACTATGAGAGCAAGTGAGATCAATACAAGAAAATACGTGGTTTGACCAGCATGATTGCATATGAATGTGTTCATGATTTACTTCAACACAATGAAGAGAAAAAATACGCCATAAAAAAAAATGCCATCAACCTATTACCATATAAGGTGTTGTTTATATGTACATACTTGAACTTGAAAATAATTTCAAGATCAAGGTTATTATTTTTTTCTTCTTTCTTATTCTACATGTACCAGAAATTCTTCTACTACAGTGCAGAGCAAAAAAGATCACCGTCACAATATTTATCAACGACAGCAACGTCGGTGGCTTTCGAGCGGCCATTTTCAAAGGCCGTTCAAACAATTTGCGATGCAAGAAATAAATTAGATGGAAAACTTGCATGAAAACTAATATTTTTAAGCTCTTTGCCAATGGAACTTCGGAATAATCATTAAAAAAATTGAGTGTTTAATATAATCGTTCATATTAAAGAAATGCTTTAAATTATTTTTTTTTCTATGGTGAACATCGATGGTTTTGGGTCGATGTCTTTTTCGATGTTGAACATCGAGGGTTTGGCTTCGATGCTCATCCTTAGTAGTAAGTGAGGTTGTATGGCGAGGATTAAATGAACGTTCTACGACCTATTAAAAATTATGTGGCCGTCCATCGTATTGTAAAGTTACAGTTCCCAAATATTTGTATGGTACATCATTGTGCAAATCGGTTAACGTTTGGACATAGCACCTTCACAGATGCCTTGACATCTAAAGAAAACTTGTATGTGACAAAAATGGTAAATTGGTGAACATATTTTATATAAAAACAAGTTGACGAAGTTTATTTTCGATCTGTTTGTAAAATGCCAACTACAACCAATTATCTGCTACTGGCATAGGGTATATAACATTGAATACCTAACAAGTTCATTCAGAAACATCTCTTACCTTTTATACAACTAGGAAGCCGTTCCATTATCATATATAATTCGTTGTTAGTTTTCTTATGGAACTAGTTTTTTTTTTCTTCAAGATTCTTTGAAACGTATTATGCTTATGTTTTGCCAGAGTATGTTTTGTTTCCTTCTTTAACATAATTTAAGCGAAATTATAGCATATTACCGTAAACGAAGAAAAAATATTCCCAAACTTTTTCACTTTAATTTTGTTATTTGCTAAAATATTTAACATTTTCTCACACGCAACATTAAGGCGAGCTTAAGTTTTTTGTCTTGTACTTAAATACATACAAACAACAAACAAACGTCCAGCTGCCAAACAAAAAAAAAAAAATAAATAAATAAATAAAAGTTGAAAACAAGAAATAAACTATGGCTTGGTTGCATCGCAATTTACCAATCAATCGTTCTTGACATCTTTCCGAAAATGCCTTTAAGTATTTTGTTAAAAACAAAGAAAAAAAATAAATAAAAAATACAAAACAAAACTCAATGGTTCACAAATTATTTATAATAAGAGTGTAATCATTATATGTACCATTTGTATTTTTCTGATTCTTGTAATTTTAAGCATTCATTATACCCACTAGTTATCCCCTCTATCTGGGTATAATGAGTTTGTGGTGATTTTTATAACAACTAAAATATTAGATTCTGAACCCATTTTTTTTAAAATTTAACAGTGTCCGTCCACCCGTCTGTTTGCGTGTCCATTGTAAACTTTGTATGAAAATTATAAGTCACAACTTGCAATATATTTTGAACATGTTTGGTATATAAGATTTTATCAGGCTACTTTCATCGCTAATGAAATTAGTGCAATTGGGGCATTTCAAGACTTAGGCAGCCACACAAATATCCACTATGAAATCGACCTAAGTTCCCCCAAAATGCACATATCTATAGCGTAATCAAAAATTGTTTGTTGGTGGTGATTCTACTTATAAATGACCACTCCACAAATAAAGAGTGGAAGACCAATTTAGGTCATATTTGACATATAAAGCAGACTCGTTTATTCGCTTGAATATAAGTATAAAATATTTGAAATTAATTTCTTTTGAACATAATTTTGAACCATTTTTATACCCAGTTCCCATATATGATATGATCATTCAAAAATGTACGTATTTGCTCTTTAATAATATCTGACATTTTTACTTAAAATTTGTTTCTGCTAATTCCTTATGAAAATTAATGACTTAAACCACTACGGATGGACCTAAGACCCTTACCCTTAGTGCATGGTATAGGCAGTGGTGGCATAGCAATGACCCACGCAAGCTTCATAAATCACCCACGCGTTTCTATTTATAAACTTTTTTTGTATCATAAAAACGATAACCCCCAAGAGAGACGTTGAAGAAAATGCAATTAAAAAATATTTAATGATTATAAAATAAATTTCAGAGTTTGCACTTGATCAAATGTTAAATATTTCCCGCTAGGTCTAATATTTCCTGAAATATGGCGTTGCAAGAAGTGGAAAACTTTTATAAAAACAAGTAAGAGTGTTAAATTCGGCTATGAACTTATTGCACTATTTATAACAACTACAAGATTCCAGCCTTCGAAATTCGAGCGCAAATTCTAGGAAATTTTATTTTTTCATTATATAAAGACCCTAAAAGTATGATAATCTATTATAGCCAATTCACAAATCACAAATCAACAAACTCATTTTTCTTACAAACACATTAACAAATTTAATAAACACGCATATAGCATTGTATAATTTTATTTTATGTATGTGTTAGTAGCAACTTTAAGTGCAATTTACTCAAAATGAAGGAAAAAATTAAAAAATCTGAAAATCTGCAGAACGGCTAAAAAGATACCCGTATACCTTTCAAATAATATACGTTTGGTCAAAATCGGGATAAAACGGTAGAACAGAACATCAGTTACATGAAATCGCCTAGCCTATTCATATTATAGATTGTAAACTTAATACTGAATTATTAAAGTAAACATTTTTTGGCAGAATGATGCCCGATTTATCTCACTTTAAGTTCCGAGTTGCTCGAAATAATGACAAACAATATTGTTTTAAGTTTACCCAGTTGGATGGTTTATTTTCCGAATTAGCATGATTTCAACAGACACACGGACAAATAAACAGACGGCGGACATCGCTCTATCGACTCGAGCTGCTTTAAGAATCAGGAATATAAATATTGTTTATAGGGTCGAAAATTCATTTTGCGATGCATTACAAATGGAATAACATACTGATATATACCCTTTGCACAGTAGTGTGGAGGTTATAAAAACTCAATAAAGTAGTCCATTATAATTGTGTCTGTCTTCAAAACTTCTTAACTTATATCTCTTACTAAGGTCTTAAATAACAGTTATTGGTACTTCCTTTACGATGACAGGTACCTATATTTTATTTGCGAATGGATCATTTTAACATAATCAAAACTTTGGGAAGGAATATCTTTAAAAGTAATATTTTTAAAATTTAGAAAATATACATATGTATGTTATTGCTGATTATCTGTTTGTGTTTGCATAAACATAACAGCTTAAGAGCTGGACGTAACGTCAAAGCGCTTACATGCGCAGAAGATTTTAATTTTATCGGCGTAATGGCGTAATCTTTAGTTTTATAATTCTTGGACCATGAATCTTGGTACTTTTACACATATTCTTATGCTATGGCATTTAGTCATCAATGAGACAGCGACGAGTGCATATGTTCAGCGGATGTATTGATTTGTTTCAGATGCACAGCAAGAAATAAATGATGATATTTAAGCAATATTTTATGGTAAAAATGATTTTGGTATCATCCAATGAATTTTGAATAGCTCTTTTATGAAAACAACTACTTTTGGAGAATAATTAAAAGGAAGGTTGTTAGAAGAGGATATTAACGAAACAAGTTTTTCGGATTTGACATTCATTTCTTCAAAGCAATGTAACAGAATAACTTCAGCAAATTGAAAAAATATTATTTTAATAAGAAACTGCTGTAAAAGAATTAATATAGAAGACTTAATTTAAGAGATATAAAAATATGTAGCAGAAAATTTCATTAAGATAGTATAGAAATATGGAGCCTAATAAATATGGAACAGACATTTTTTTATGAAATAGATAACAGATTTTATGATAAATATGAAACAGAGTTTTTTTAAATCCACCTATTTTTTGCAGTACAGTCTCTTGCTCACTAATGCAATTGCAAATCAATTTTGCGCAGAGTGCAGTTGTTAGTTGAAGACAACAACACGATAAAAAACAAGTAAGAAAATTATAGTCAGTCTAGACCGGTTATACGATACCATATACCATGCGTTTAGAGACCCTATCTCTTAGGCCAAACTAACTCGATATAGAAAATAAGCATAAACCAAATTTGAGTGGGATTTTTATTAATTTTTTCGGCAGCAGATATGAAAAAGTTCATATCGGATGTTATATCTATATTGGGACTAGGCCCCAAAATGGACCGATCCTGACTATGATTGGTAAAGTCTCTTGTATTTTGCAAAAATATATACAAACAAAATTTGAGAAGAATCAGCGCAATATTTTTGTTTTTTGATAGATTTAAGTGAAGATGGGGAAACAGCTCTATATGGGGCCTATGACTAAGAGTTGTCCCATAGGGATCATTTTTGGACTACTCATTAATGGATGTAATAAACGCATATAAACCGAATTTGAGTAAGGTCTATATGACAATTTGGATCTTGTGGCAATTTATGTCGATTTCATAGGGCTCATTTGTATGGGGGCTAGGTCTAAACATTTACCGATTCTCACCAATTTCAATAGCTTTCATCCTATGGAAGATAGAAGCTTATATACCAAATTACATCGAAACATATTCATATTTGCGCCCTGCAGTTTGATTACAAACTTTACATGGACACGCAGACGGGCGGACGGACGGACGGACGGACATCGTTAAATCGAATCAGAAAGTGATTCTGATTCGATCGGTATGGTAAAAGATGGGTCTAGGACAAATATTTTTGGTAGTTACAAACAGCAGCACAAAGTCATTATACCCAAACCACTTAGTGGTATAGGGTATAATTATACAATGCTGTGTGTGTGTTTATTAAATTTTTTAGTGTGTTTGTGTTAATGTGTTGAGTTTGTTTTCTTCATTTAAAATGAGTTGAATTGTGAAGCATACCTTTAGGGTCTTTATTAAATGAAAAAAATAAAATTTCCTACAATTTGCACTCGAATTACGAGTGCTGGAATCTGCTAGTATATTGCAGGTATTGCAAATTTATTATATTTGGATTCCAATGAATGCCGAATCCTTTTATTAAATGAAAAGGAGCTTTTAGGCTTTAATAATTATTATTGGTATTTGTTTATAAAAGGGTTATTTTTTCACAAAGGGTAATTTTTTGTAAAGAAGGGTACTTTAAAAAGTGTAATTATTTTTTAAAAAAATGTGCTTTTCAAGCAAAAAATTTGATTTTTTAAAAAAAGGGTACTTTTTGAAAAAAACGTGAACTTCTTTAAAAAAAAGGCTACTTTTTAAATGAGAGAACTTTTTTAAAAAATGGTTATTCTTTTAAGCAATAAGTATTTTTTAAGTATTTTTGAAAAAGGAGTATTTTTTAAAGGGAGTGTATTTTTTAAAAATAGAGGTGTTTAAAAAAGGTTACAGGAACTTTTAAAACAAAAAAAATAGTTATTTTTAAAAGGTTTTCTTTTTAAAAAATGGGATTTTTTTTTTTAAAAAGGGGTACTTGTTAAAAGAAACAATGTAATTATTTTTTTTTTAAATGTACTCTTTCTACAAAAAAATTTAATATTTTAGAAAGGGCATTTTTTTAAAATTAGGAGTTTTTAAAAAGGGTACTTTTTTTTACAAAATGATACTTTTTCAAAAAATGGACCTTTTTAAAAAAGGGTAATTTTTGAAAATAAAGAAACGATAATGTTTTTTGAAAAAGGGTACTCTTTTAAAAAAGGGTCTCTTTGAAAAAAGGGTATGAAAAGTTTCTTTAATTTTAAGAACTAAAAAATCACTCATTAGCTGGCTCTTAATTAAATGTCATAAATAAAAAGTTCCAGTTGGCTTTATTCTAAATTAACTTCCTGTTTTTTATAAACAATATCTTTGATATCTTCCAATTATTTCTTTAACTAAAATCAATGAAAATTTTAATTATTTATAACACACATCAAAAAAGTTCTAATAAATATCAATATTTTTTTAGTTTTTTTTTATTAACATATGATTGTTAACTGGTTTTGACATTAACAACTACATAAAAATTGCATAATTTCTACGTCACTTAATTGATATTCTGCTGTCAATCAAGTTGCTAAAGTGACGTGATAAACGACAGGTGTATACTAGATGAATAAGTCTGAGGATAGTTTGGTTGAAAAAAATAAGGAATTGAAAGCTCCACACAGTCGCAACAAGAAGAACATTTTAAGCAATCAAAGTCAAACGCTCAATATAAAAGCAATTCTCAAAAGAATTTTTTATTTCAATTAGAGTGCCAATTAATGTTGGCATTTTTTCTTTCTTTATTATTTTCTTCTCGCTAAGTGTGAGTAAGAAGTGTCTCAAAGAATTTCTGTTTTTTATGGTTTGTTTTTTTTTTATAAATTGCAGTTATAAATTGAATTACAATTGCACATGCGTAAAGTGTATTCATGCCATTATATATGTTAGATTTATGTATATGTCTGTCTGTATAACTATATTAGATGAGGAAACACTAGATGCGACAATAAAAAAAATGTTGATTAAAGTTACGTATAGAATTCAATGGTAAGAAAAAAAATATATTTAATAGAAACAGTTTTTCTATCATGAGCAGCATCACCTAAAAGACATGGTGATATATTACTTGAAAATATATAAATACAATTGAAAAAAAATTTCGATAACAAAACATTCTTGTAGATCATTGTATATCTGGTCCAACAAAAATTTTTTCACCAAGCTTGGGATAAGCCCAAACTCCTGAAAGCTATGTGATATATTTTTTAAACCTAAATAAAATCTATTTTGGAGTTGTGCCAACATTTTTCATCAATCAATGGATGAATTTGTAACTCAATTATTAAACTGATTATGTGCATCTGTAGAAAACTTCCCCTAGAAGTGATCGCATTTGGTAGTATTGTCTTGCTTTTTGATGGTCCATCCCACCCAAAATTATTATCGCGTTTTTTAAACAAGAATCTTCTTTTTGGTATTTTTGTACATAAAGGTAATTTAAAAAAAATAAAGAAACAACATTTTGAATTTTATATTTTCAGAAAATTAATGGTGTTTTCTTTTCTGAAAAAAAAAATGTTACACTTTAAAATGTTACATTTTTATAATGTTTGGCTCACCCATTTAAGATGTTGCATTTTTAATGGTCAGAATAGAACATAAAATTACAATTTTGCAATATTTTTTTAATGAACAGCTGATTTTGTTGACGATTTCATTCTTGGACACCAAAAAAGAAAAAATAAATATAAAAGGACATTGATATTTTCCATATTAATAATTTATTTTAATCAAAACAATAAAAATTAATTAATTTTTAATTTTTTTAATTTTTAATTTTTTTTTGTTTCTTCACACAAATAAACATTTATAAACAACACAAATTTCAGCTGTTTTATTATGTTATTCTCCCCCTCTAATTTTTGAGAGTGCGAAAAATTCACCTTTTTCACATATTTAGTTATAGTGCGACATTTTTAGAAAAGAACACGTTACCCTTTCGCAAGGTTGACATTTTTTTTTAGAAAAGAACACAAAAAGAGGAAAATAGTGCGAAGTGGGAAAAACGTGTAACTGCCTGAAAAGAAAACGCCGTAAGAAGAAAACTTATTGGATTTAGAGTTGATTCGTCTGCTATAATTAGGAATGGTCATGGTTTGAGCGCTGTATTCAAATGAGGTTAATGATCTCCAGATTTGAAACTACTTTTATGGCAAATTTTATTGTTCTGGTTATTATAATTTAAGGACACAATTCCATCGAACAGTAGAAATGGTGCCAGCTAAATTTTATATATCTTTTTTTTGATTTTCGGCATATAAGATATATGTAATTAAAAGTAATTATCACCTGATTTCGAACCAGGTTTATACCCTCCAGACCACTGTGCTGACCGTATATTATCAGTTTATCAATCCGTTTGTAACTCTTCGAAGTAAATTACGGAGACCTTGTAAACTATATGTATTCTTCATCTTTATAAAAGGAGAAGTCGATCTGACGACATCCATCATGTCCGTCTGTCTGTTGAACACATTCTTCTGTCCGCTATAGGTAGAGTGGGTCACGCTACTTAGGATTAGTCTGCAGGAGATTGGTATTATAAAGATTTTTTTTGTTTGTATGGAGTCAATAATTTTACAAATCTTAAAACTAATACTAAATGTAATGTCCAGCCAGTGCCAGACAATACATAAATTGCTCAATGATATATTAAATATAAAAAAATTATGTTTTCAAAAATCATCCAATTATTCGTCTCAATGTATAAAGTCGGCTGTGTCCAACCTTCTAAGGCGTAGGTGGCCACGATCATTTAGTAAATTTCGGGGTAGTCTGTTAGGGTGGGTAACAAGTTTCTGTCATAATTTTATCTGTGACAAGTGGAACATTTGAGTCCCTATGTATGTTTGAATTTCTGACATACCAGGGTGCACATGTAATTATTCGTAGGATTCTGTTCTGTCTTCTTTGTAATTTTTCGACATTAGCCGCAGAAGCAGTACCCCAGCTGAATGCCATAGCAATATATGGCATTATGGAGATGGAAAGAGGTAATTTACCATCTAGTACGGGTTTCACACTTAAGTGTTTAGTGTTTATGCGATAAACGAGTCAAATTGAAATGTTTACCCATACATTTTATCTTTTGGCTTAACATCTCAATTGGCATGTTTAAATCTTAAATATCTCAAAAAACAAAAAAATGACAGAGTTGTATTTAATTTTGCGCATGTCCAGTGTAATATTTCTCATTTTTGCTAAGTTGGCATCCTTGTTTTTTTAACATTACTATTAAAGTAGCATCACAATAAAAAAATACAATGCAAAATACAATGCAAAAATGGAAATAACGCATTAATATTGATAATTTTATCATTAATATAATTAAAGCATTTTTTCATTTCAAAATTTTTATTTATTTTCAAAATTTTACAAATTTTCAATAGTTTTTTATTTTTGAAACAGCTGTTCAATCTGCTGAAATGTTAAACTTAAACACACTAAATCAAGTGTGAACGACTGTGTTTTGTTTTGCAAAACACGAGCTAAAACGCCTCAAAATATATTAGTGTGAAAGCCGTATAAGCTTAGTTTAGAGTTTCGGCCAATAAGCCATGTCATTTTTAAAGTTTTCGACTTAATTTGGGTAAGTTTCGCATCTGTGTGAGGCGGCGGAAAATATGAATTACGATATATTTTACGTTTGTGTGTTGGGTATATTATCTATAATATTAATAGGCTAGGCGATTTCTTGTGACCGATGTTTTGTTCTACCATTTTATTCCGATTTTGGCCAAGCGTATATTATTCAAAATGAATTTCTTTTTCGCCGTTTTCTAGATTTTCAGATTTTTAAATTTTTTCCTTTATTTTGAGTAAATTGCATTTAAAGTTGCTACTAACACATACACAATGTGTTTGTTCATGAGTTTGTTATCTCCATTCACAATAATAATAAACCATGAAAGTGTTGGTTTGTGAATTTGCTAATTTGAAAAATAAAGCTGACTAGAAATTGCACTCGAATTTCGAGCGCTGGAATCTACTAGTGATTATTAATCTGTTCCGGGGGAACATTTCTTCTTAGGGTAAAAGTGATATGGACGCAATTTTGTTCATTCACTTTAATTTTTCATTTTTCCAGCCAATTTTCTAGTTGAGATATATGGGTTTTAACATTCTAGATGTTGTTGATGGGTTCTCATGAACACTTTTTGTTGCCGTATCATCAGCGAAAGTTGAGGGGTGAGTATTAACATTTGTTGGTAAATTAGAAGTGTGGAGTATGTATAGTAATGGGCCCAGAATACTTCGCTGTTGGACTCCGGCTTGTGGTGAACTTATCTGAGTGTTTTACTGTGAAATTACGACCAGTTAAATAGCTTTATAGAAACTTGTGTATTTTGGGTGGAAGCACGTGTTTAATTTTATAGATTAAATCCTCATGCCAAACCTTATCGAATGCTTGAACAAACAGAGCAGAGCAGTACTTTTTTTTCTCAAGGGCCTTTCTAATGAGAGTTGCAAGCCTATGTACATTTTGTATGGTGCTATGATTATTTCTGAAGCCAAATTGATGATCTGGTATAGAATAATTCTGATCTACGGCTAGGGTTAATGAGTTCATTAGCAATCTTTCGAACAGTTTAAATATATGCGATAAAAGGCTGATTGGTCTATATGACTCGACTTTTGTTATCTTTACTTGGCTTGGTGGGTATCATTGTTACAAACGAAATTTTCCATTTTGGGGGATAATATTTAAGGAGTAAGATGGCATTAAAAATAAAAAGAATTATTCTTAAAGCTACAACGGGTAGTTTTAAAAGCATTCTATTACTGATCTTATCGATGCCTGGTGCTTTTTGTGGTTTAATTCAAGTATAGCTTTTTTGAATTCTTGTATCCTAAACCTAAGTGGGATATTTGCTCTCTGCCGTAGTATAACGGGAAGCAACTCTACTGTGGTGCTACATTTATTTAGTGTGAATACTTTTCTTAAATGTTCTGCGAATAGTTATACCTTTTCCGAGCTATTTCTTGCCCATTAACCATTTGATGTTCGCAAAAGAGGCGTGCTCATTGTTGGTCTTTTAAAACTTTTGGTAGCACGCCATAATGAGTTGTCAGTTCTTGGTACGTTATCAAGATTTTGAAGGAAACTGTTTAGAGATTGAATCCCCTGAATTTCCAGTAATGTTCGTAGTCTCCTGGTACATTCTTTTAAATGGGCTTTTAATTGTGGGGATCTGTAATGTTGCCACTCTCTACGTGCTCTCCTTTTTTCATTTAAAAGTTGTTCGATATCACTGAAGAAACATAATATCGCCTTTTGGGTTCTGTGAGTTTGTTAGCAATTTGAGCAGCCAGTTTGCGATTAAATTCAAAACTTTTTATCGCGAGATCAATATTTACTGCGGTATGTTTTCTGATTAGTGGGTACTGATAAGCTTTCTGTATTTTAACCAGTCGTCAGACTGAATGTGTGATCAGAGGAGAGCTCCAAAGACGGTTCCATCTGCACCTGGTATGAATTTTTTGATTCCGAAATCTATTATATCCGGTATTTTCTGTTTATCTGATGGCCAATGGGTGGATTGTCTGCTTGAGACTATATCCATACTCATTTTTGAAATTGTATTAAACAAAACACGGCATTTGAGGAAATTAGCCGCGACCCCCAAAATGTATGCTTGGCATTATAGTCGCCAGCTGCCAGAAAGTGTGAGCCCAATGATTTAAAAAAATGTATATAATTTTCCTTGGGGGTGAGTAAATTAATGAGATCACTAAGCCGGAGTTAAGTTCTTCGAGACACATAGTCGGTGCCTGAAGATAAACTTATCGGAGCTGGGGCATTAAGAAGTTTTTTAGGTCGAGATTTTATGAGATTTTAAGGATGCTCCGGTAAAATTTCATATAAAAAACTAAGAGTAGTGAAAAATGTTTGTATGTAACAGAACTGGAAGATATGTATGTCTCAGCGATGCAGACACATTTTTGTTTGCTTGTTGATTTTGTTGTTTTTTACGTACGTATGAACAAAAATGTGTACGAATCGCTAGTAAACAAAGTTTCTTTCAATTAATTATATTATTAATTTTAAACTCATTGTTTAAGTTCTAGCCATTATGATGATAGAGTTGACAGCATTGGTTACAATATTGTGTTTAAAACACGTGTGGAGGGTATTAAAAATTCGGCATAGCCGAATTTAGCACTCTTACTTGTTGGTTTCAAAAGTTGTCAGAGAAAGAAGTAAATGAACAATTTACCTAATATTTCTGTGTCTACTTTCGTGAGAAAACTACGAACGTTCGTAGCATATTTATGGCTTATGAGCTCAAGATATAAATACTTTTTATTTCCACAAATATGCTGAGCTGCTGCTGGAACAATTCTTAGATTTTCCAGAAATCTTGATCAATTTTGGCCTCAGGTATTTAAATTCCTCAATATATACTAATATCGACACTATCTCTGTACAATTGTTTTAACGTTAAAATACCTCTTTTTCATCATTCGAATGGCCACGTTATATGTGAGTCACATATTGATCAAAACAACGTTATTTCATCTAAAGGAGTAGATATAGATATCTCATTATAAGATCAACTGTGCTCCAACGCTTATACTGAATTTTGACAGTTAAATTCAATAATAATGAAGATAGATGAAATCAAAACGAAAAACAAACAAATAACTGTTTCTTATAATCAAAAATAAAGAAACAAAATACAGTAAACACTATTCAAATCCAAGGTTATTACGCTTTATTAATGTTTTGTAAATCATATTGTTTCTTTATAAGTCTGCAAATCATGAGGAGTTTAAAAAATATCTACTTTAAAAAAATAATAAACAAATTTTTGGTTTTTACTACCACTTGTACACTGAATACACTTATCCAGACTACGACACAAGTAGTCCCCACCAATCTAATTGAACCAGTGTTGTATACAACGATATTCAGTCCAGCTGTTACTGTTTCGATCATTCGTTGATTTGTATAAACTTGTATCTACATACAATTGTGATTGCTTGAATATATTCAAAAAATATAATAAAATTCATAAGTCATGCTTAACTTGATTTCCTGTTAAAAATTTCTATACTGTATTTGAAATCTTAGCAGTCATGTAACAAGTTTGAATAGTATTTCATCATTAATATTTGAAGTATGCAGTGTGAGCACATGGACAGTTAGCAGAATCCCACACATTTAAATAATCAAATGTTCAGACGAAGTACTCAAATTTAAGTGTAATTAAACAAACTTGTGGGATAAGTATTCAGAAACGTGTAACTAGAGCATGTATATTTATAAGGAATGCAAGAGAATTCTGATTAAAAATGATTCTGAAGTTTATGTTAAAAATCATGAAAATTTATTTTGGGAAGATTGGTTGTAATTTGATTCGCTTTATTTAAATAAGTTTTAAAAATAACATAATAAAACTGGAAAAATATGGCTAGAGCTTACACTACTGGCAATAGACATTAAAATAATCATAAACCAAAACCTTACAAATCTAAAAATAGCGGTAATGATTAATTAATTTAAAAATTAAATAATAACGATTGTCATGTTTGTTAATAGTATTCATTCTGAAGTTATTGCACAGAAAAAAAACGGTATGGTATGAAAACTTTTTCTTAGCCACTCTGCTGGTAGGTCTGACATTTGATGAGTGCGATAAAGCATATGATCAAAAAGTGAAAGTAAGAGTGTATTTGCGATAGATGCAGGTTCAAACCACACGACCGTCCTAAGTAGAAAAATTATTATAACATTTGATATAATCACTGACTTAGGCTTAATGCCAGAGAACGGTCTGATTAAGAATATTTTTAGAGTTGTTATGATTTAAAAAACAAATTAGCTTTCTTCTGCACTACCACGCACTTCTGAAAGAAAATTAGTTTTAATTGCCTTGTGTTCATTGTTAAACTAAACTATACGTAGTGAAAGACAGATACAAACCAAATTAAGATTTAAATTGATATTATTGGTAAATTCGTTGGTAGATTGATATGAATGAATACTGGGAGCTTTTTATGGCCCAGTTAAATATGGTATGGTAAAAAGTAGTTCCAAAAGTCAGCAAAACTCATTTTCTCCTGGTCACAAACTGGTATCGGCATAACTATCATCCTTTGATTAGTTGGAAATTTTATTGGCTGTGTCTGTGTTAGAAATTCCAAGTCAGGGTGAAAGCGCTAGGCCAATATAGTAAAATCTCCAAAAGGTTTGTAGTACTCAGGCCACAATTTTTTATGGCCTTCTATATTTATACCCTATACCACTATGTGGTTTGGGTATAATGACTTTGTGCTTGCAATCGACTCGGAATCACTTTTTGAGTCGAAATAGCAATGTCCGTCCGTCTGTGTGTCCATGTAAAGCTTGTAATCAAACTGCAGGTCGCAAATATGAATATATTTTGATAAAATTTGGCATATAAGCTTTTATCGACCATAGGATGAACACTATTGAAATTGGTGAGAATCGGTGCATGGTTAGACCTAGCCCCCATACAAATGACCCCTATGAAATCAACATAAATTGCCATAAGATCCAAATTAACATATAAATCTTAGTCAAATTGGGTTTGTATGTATTTATTACATCCATTAACCAGTAGTTCAAAAATAATCCCTATAGGAAAATTCTTAGTCATAGGCCCCACATAGAGCTGCTTCCCGATATTCACTTAAATCTATCAAAAAACAAAAATATTGCACAGATTTTTCTCAAATTTGGTTTGTATATATTTTTTCAAAGTATAAGTGACTTTACCAAATATGGTCAGGATCGGCCCATTTTCGACCTAGTCCCCATATAAATACAGCATCCGATATGAACTTTTTCTTATCTGCAGCGAAAAAAATTAATAAAAATGCCACTCAAATTTGGTTTATGCTTATTCGCTCTATCCAATTAGTTGGACCGAAGAGATAGGGTCTCTAAACCATGGTATAGGGTATCGTATAGTCGGGCTAGACCGACTATAATTTTCTTACTTGTTTTTCATTATCTTGATGTTTGTTTGCTTGGTTTTAAGCTAAAACTCATTCTTCAGCAAATCAAGTTGAACAAATTTTTTCGAATGAGATCTTCAAATTTTCAATTTAAATTTTTACCGTTTTTAAAATTTTTTTTGGAATAACATAACAAATTCGTGGCGTATGATTATTATTTATTAGTAAGGTAAAAGAGGTGTATACGTATGAGTGATATTTTTATACCCTATACCGCTATGTGGTTTGGGTATAATGCTTTTGTGCTGCTGTTAGTAACTAACAAAAATATTTGACCTAGACCCATCTTTTATTATACCGATCGAATCAGAATCACTAATTGATTCGATTTAACGATGTCCGTCCGTCCGTCCGTCTGTGTGTCCATGTAAACGTTTTAATCAAACTGCAGGTCGCAAATATGAATGTATATTGGTGAAATTTTGTATATAAGCTTTTGTCGGCCATAGGAGAATCGGTCCATGTTCAGACCTAGCCCCCATACAAATGACCCCTATAAAATCGACATAAATTGACATAAGATCCAAATTGTCGTATAGATCTTAGTCAAATTGGGTTTGTATATGTTTATTACATCCATTAATGAATAGTCCAAAAACGATCCCTATGGGACAACTCTTAGTCATAGGCCCCATATAGAACTGCTTCCCGATTTTCACTTTAATCTACCAAAAAACAAAAATATTGCACTGATTCATCTCAAATTTTGTTTGTATATATTTTCGCAAAATACAACCATGGTCAGGATCGGTCCATTTTTGGGCCTAGTCCCCATATAGATATAGCATCCGATATGAACTTTTTCATATCCGCAGCCAAAAAAATTAATAAAAATCCCACTCAAATTTGGTTCATGCTTATTTTCTATGTCCAGTTAGTTGGACCGAAGATATAGGGTCTCTAAACGCATGGTATAGGGTATCATATAGTCGGTCTAGACCGAGTATAATTTTCTTACTTGTTAATATTAAATCAGACATATATCAGTCTACAATACTAATAGGCAAGGCCATTTCTTGTGACCGATATAAAAAAATTAGTTACCAACCGATTTTGACCACAAGTACCTCATTTGAAAAGCACCCTATTCACAGATTTGCACCGTCTAGAACATTTTTTGGAGTAACGCTAATTCAAAGTTACTACTTACACATACATAAAACACATACTGTGTGTGTGTTTATTATAAATATAATAATAAAAGCCCAGTTTTGAATTGTGAATTGGCTAAAAAGGGCTGGTCTCAGCAAGTTTTTTATTAAACATTTTATATGGATAAATTAATAAAATTTATTTATTTAATCCTTCTACAATATTATAAAAATAATTAGATTAAAATTTGAAAAAGAATATGACAATATATGTCTTTTTCAATATGATAATTCATACTACAGGGTGCGCCATCTTTTATATATATATGTGAATGTGGAATAACTTAAAAAACAGTTTTGTAGTATATTTCTTTGTTGCTTGGTACTTTTCAATTCATCGATCAAAAGGCCGCCTTTATTAGCCACGACGAAATGTGCTCTTTTTGCTGTATATTCCATGACTCTTTAATAACCGTCCAAATGTTTTTCCCTTCGACATTTTCGCCTTCTCTGATGAAAAATTGCCCAAGCAACATTCTGGCGAAATTGCCGACCAAACAGTAAATGGTATTTCCTGTATCTCGTATGGATTCTCTGTTCGTCAAATGCAGCAATGCAGCAATTTTGCTTGTTAACACCGCCACAGAGTGTGTAATAAATCATTAAAATTTGCTTCCTAAAGTCAGATTAAGTATCAGCCATTCGAGCGGCAGTTTGGTCATATTGCAAGCGACGTGGCCGGTCTTCCAGCAAATTTCTTCGAGTTAATTGCACTTTGGAGGGAAACAAATGCAAATCATTCTTTAAAATGTATGAGTTTCGGGAAGAAGTCTTAGGTCCAATCATACAGAATGATATTAGAAGTGGGCACAGCAAATTAAAATAAATTTGATTTGCCTGGCGATATATCCAAGTTCATTGCTTTACATCGATTGGTATAATAATACTAGAATAATCTATATCTGGCTGCTAACAGCAGCTCAAACTCATTACCGGGAATTTTAGTTATTACTTTTACATACATACATATACACATATTCTTATGCATTTGTGATATTACTATTGGAATTAAAAAAAAATGTATATATATATGTATATATATGTATATAATAAAAAGCATGGTACCATTACCAACAGCGAAAAGTGTCCATGAATATTGGATGCTGCTTAACGACAAAATAAGATATTAGTGGCTGACACTCATACGACATTGGCACAGGGTAGTCACGCCAGTTTTGTTGTTTAAACAAACGATAATTTTGTATTTAGTCACTTATCAAAATCGAAAATATTGCTAATAATTTTTTTTTAGAAAATATCAATTCACTCATTTGCTGCACACTTTTGCATGACCCCATGTTATTACCTGAAGTCATGGTTGCGGAATAAAATTTAACTGTAGCTTTGGTAACAATTTTTTAATAAAGGTGTTGATTTGTACATAAAACTGTGATCTATGCACATTTTACAATACTTATGAACGGCATATACGCAATTGCAAAGACATTTGCAAGATTGCAAAAGTAATAAATTAAGCTTGGAGACTCAATTTGGCAAAATCTCAAGCAATTAAGCAAGACAAGAGTTGGTCAGGGATTAAACAAATGCAAACATAATTTACTACAACGAAATCTCTCATTGAGATTGTAGTGGCAATTAAGTCTAAATATAACGCCTTGAAATAAATCTGACAGTTGCACTTTATGCAACAAACTACAACTATGTCCACCAACCAGTCTAACTACAACAACAACAACAGCCACAAAACCGCAAACATGCAACAAAATTATAATATAAAATTGTTGGAATAAAAAAAAAACAAGATGTTTAAGTAGTTACTTATTCTTTTCTTGTTTAGTTAAGATCCACCCAAGTCATTAGCTTTGGGAGTATCCATTTAGACCAACAAAGACAAAAGCACAACAAAAAAAAGTAAACGTCAGACAATTACTTTTGACATTTAGCTGCGAACATGTTTACCACAAGACGAAACCAAAAACCCAATTTGAAAGCTACAGGGATTAAAACCGAGTAACTGTATTAACTTATAAGATTTTGTTGTCTATAGAAAAAAAAGAGTTAAGCTTTTTGCGACAACCATACTAGATATTATAAGCGATCATACAATTATATTGGCTATTGTGAGGTGGTTGAATGAATTTGTTGCAACTACTTGATACCGCACCTATTTATAACATACTATATGTATCGAGAGTATATTGATCTTATATTGTTTTAAATACTAGGCTGTTCGATAAGTCTGGAGGCACATAATTCATTCGCATAACCAGAATTCATATCTTTCTTTGCATAGCCAGAATATCGGTTTAGGCATTTCACGTATGATAGATGCTATAATTACAGAAATCTTTTTTAGACGCAGTATTATCTATACTTTTTTTTTATAAGTTCTGATAATAACAGTAACAATTAACAAGGCATCTGGTGTATTTAGATTTATCAAGCGCTGGGGGAGAGAGTTTTCTGATCCATACACAACAAAACAACTTTTCACTACACTAGTAAGACCTATTCTAGAATATGGATCTGTAGTTTTGCACCTTTTTATAAATTGCACTCGCGGACTTGGATGGGATCCGAATCTGCAATTATTATTTTTTCATTTTTGTTTATTTAAGCGACCGAACCCCGCCTCATACCGAATCCCACCCCACCCGATCGAGGGGCACGCCCCTTAACGTGGGGACCGCGTACATAATATGATCTGAACCCTGGTGGATTCCAAGAGCTGGCAAGTACGTTGTGTTGTCGTTGGGTTCGTTCGAAAGCCTACGTGCGCTAGTTTCAATTTTTTGTTGAAGTTCAAAGTAACTAAATAAAACAAATTAATATGCTCGTATCAACAGTATCCCGTATTGCCCCGTTGACAAGAACGCCCTTTTCAACGGCTCCATTCATTACTTGCGACAACTCAGCAGCGCAGTTGTTAGCCAAAGCCAAACCTTGGCCGCTCACAACACAACCCCAATTGCTTTACTGCCACAAATCAGGTCATTCCAGACCTCCCCAGTCACTGGTGAAATTGATTCAACTGCCAAATTTATTGGTGCTGGTACTGCAGCAGCCGGTGTTGCTGGTTCCGGTGCCGGTAGCGGAACAGTGGACGGTTCCCCCATTATTGGTTATGCCAGAAATCCATCATTGAAACAACAATTATTCTCCCACGCTATTTTGGGTTTCGCCCTCTCCGACAATGTCATCAGCTGATATTAGGAGTACACAAACTTGAAAAACATAAGCAACAAAAAATAGTTAATTGAGGTAATCAATTGTATCAATTGTACACTTAAAATAAATGGATATGTGAAACACATTATAATCATGACAAATTCTGCGGAAAGAATAAAAATTTGCATAACTAGTCCTAAAATTGTCATAATGAAGTGGGTTAAAATGTATTTTAAATCTAAAAGGCATGTTAAAATTTAAATTTAATTAAAGAAACTCCGAGTCAACGTCACCATTCGTAAGGTTGAAAACAAAAGTGACACCCAACAAGGTCCTCCCACTCTCAAGAGTTAGAAGTCTGATAAGCTTTACTCTATTAGTGTATGATGGTAAGTCATCATAACTCCAAACTAAACTACGTAGACAAAATAGCAAAAACCTTCTCTACACAGACTCAATTGCATTGGCGTGGAACTGATAATATGGATTCCATATTATTCATGCATTTTCCAAAATTGGTTTTACAAGTGCTGTATAAAGCAATTTAGTGACATGGGAATCTGAAAACTCCTTAGCCCATCTTTTAACGAAACCAAGAGTAGTTCTTGCCTTATTAACAATCATACTAATATGACCAATGAAGTCAAGTTTCCTATCCATAAGTACACCAAGATCCAGAAATGTTTGAACGGTATCCAATACTATTCCATTAATGCAATACTCGTTAGAAATTATCCCCTTTCTGTGAAATACTATATGTTTTCATTTCTTAAGATTCAGTTCCATCATGTTTACATTACACCATTCGACTAATAGATCAAACTCACGCTGAAGAGTAATATGAGCATTTATGTCATTGAAACTGTGAAATAACTTAACATCAACTGCATACGTTGCAATTCGAAATTACAGTAAGTCTAATAATTTTAGATTCAATATTGCGAAACATGACGCTTTGAGATCTAAACGTGAGATAAGATTCAATCCGCAAAATAATAGATTCATGTATGGCAATGACTATTACTTTGAGAAGTAATATGTAATGATCCAAGCTTTACTAAAATCAGTTATATCACATCAAATCTAGAAAATTAGTAACTGTTGATCTCAACTTTAAAAAGCCATGTTGAGATCGAGACATAGTTGACTTTAGTTGATAAGAAAGGTAATGAGTAACGAGTTTCTCCATTAACTTAAGTATAGGAATAGCTTAGCTATTCCCCTAAAATTAAGTACATTCGCCTTACCACCTGACTTATACAAAGGTATAATAAACGATTCTTTCCAAGAAGTAGGGAAATAAGCAATTTGCAAAAGACTGTTGAAAACACACGTTATGGGCACACTTAGAGTTTGAGAACAATTTCTAATACTACAAGCTGGTACACCATCAGGACCATGAAAATTTCAACTGAATCAGAGAATTAAAAACAGTTTCCGTATCAAAGAGCGGAATATTTGATACCGATGCAACTTTTACTAAATATGGATAGTTAGCGAGTTAGTTGAAGTATTTGAAATGGAACTGCTATAAGTGAACTGGAAAAAATCCACAAACATATTAGCAATATCAAGATAATCAGAGGATTAATTAGCAATGCAAAATATTGTGGGCCGGAACGACGAAAATACAACGTCAAACAGCTTTGGGTTATTGGCAAAGTTTGATTTTAATTATCCAAATACCTCGTATAAAAATTATTATTCAGTAAATTATAATCACCGCAGGCGGTAGAATATTTAGCATAATCTGAAGTTGAACAGGATTTTGCGTATCTTTTAAAAAGGCGAGGTTTTTTGTTTTTTAGCTTCGACAATTCCTTTGAATTCCCCGAAGGACCAGTATGCTCAAAGAACTGATGGGAAAGAGGAATACATTTAAAAAAGCAATCGTTCAAAATATCATAAAATTTTACAAAAAGAAAGTCCATGGTGCAGGTATTAAGGAGCCGATTATCAACCAAAAATGACCAGTCAATATGATAGAGCAGTTCATTCAATTTAATATAATCAGTAAGTTTAAAGCAAATGATTTATTAATCACAGTATATAGCCCCGTTATAGGCTCTTCTTGGCCAACATCAAGAATTATACCAAGAGTAGGGTGATATCGATCTTCAGGTAAGGATATTGGATCAATGCAATTCCCTACAAAACTTTCAAAATTATCCACAAAACTAGTTTAAAACACAATTTATATGAAATACCCGTAGATCAGATATACTCTCAAGAAGTGGATCTTATAGAAGCCATCTTGCTCATATTAAGCTTGGTCGACATCGAAGAAAAATTTAAATGCAACCTTTCTGTGCAATCTGATTCATGGTAATTTACACTCCCAATTCCTCTACGGCAGAATCAACGGTATTTACAGTTCCTGATTGTAAAATATTTTCACACAAATTATGCTAATTCTTATCCTTTCGTCGAGTCTGTGTTGAATTTAACCAACTTTATAATGTCATTGACTTTCAAAAAAGTTTAGATTTGATCAAAAGGGATATAATAATTTATCTAAACGATATGTAATAACCAAATTAATTTATTTTAAATTTAATTCTACATTTTTCTACAAATGATATTAATGTTAAATAGTCTGTAAGGATTATATTTAAATAATAAAATAAATAACAGAAATTTTCATATGTATAAATTTATGGATAGGCTCAAGAAGTTAAGATAAACCGATTGGCCCTTATGTTGCATTGTTATGGTAGATAGATAATATAATAAATATAATGTATCACAAAAATAGGTAAGTATGTACCATAACAGCCGTATTCATAAAAAAATCTTTAAACAGGTTTCAAATACATATTAGTTAAAACACATTTTAAGCCTAAAAAAGGTTTGTTAAAAATTCGTATTCATAATCAGTATTTTAAGTAATAAACGTTTTAACGTTTTATTAAACTCTACGATGGCAACACTACATTTTTTATTTGTCACTTGAGTTGTAATGATGCAAAATCATGGTTATTAATTCATACGGTACTCGTATCTATAATTTTTTTTTTGCTGTGTTTGAGAAAAATATGGTTTTTATAGAAAAAAAATTAACGATAAACTTGTCTATTAATTAAAGAAAAACATTCAAAACAAAATGATAGGTACATAGATATGTAATTTATGTGGTGATTTTATTGCAGATTAAAAAAGTATTCAAATAACCGGTTTCTTTTCATTGGTTTTGATTATTTACACATCACTATTTTTTTTGTTCTGTTATTACAAATTAAAAATATATTCCTTGTTTGATATGGACAAAAAAGAGGTTTCCAAGCGCCAGCGTTCCGAAAATTGGAACGAAGTTGATAAGGTACTGTTCTACAAATAATTATTAAGTCGTGTTTCTAGATCTCTTGTCCTCAATTTTTTATAGATGCTGCTGAAGGAGCTTATCAGGAAGAGGGTGAAGAGGGTGATATATAATATAACATCCCATGTTTATACCCTGGTTCCCTTTTGACTTTCTTATAGCCGAGTTTTATTGTATATTTTTCAATTAGCTCTAATGTATGTTATGGTTACTATTTTTTAAATCGACATTCTTTACAGATATTGAAAAAATTTTGTTTTAACTCAAGAAAAACCAAAGGAATAAAAAGAAATATATTATTTTTAAGTTATTTTATTTAAATGAATCCAATTCAATTAAATTTAAAAAATCTGTGAATGCATTAATATAATTATTTTTAAGTTAAATAAATTAATTAAATTAAATTAAATGAAATGTAAAAATTAAATTACAGTAAAATAAATGAATTAAATTAAATCGCATATGAAATATGATTAAAAATATTTTTGTATAAAATTTCTCAGTATAACACTTTCCCTTCTTGTTGTTGCTTGGTCGCGTAAATCATTCTCTGACATTTCAAGCAGCACCTCTTCATCTGAGTTGTATTCATAGTCGTCTAAAATATATGTTTTTATTTATATATTAAAAAGGGTTTTAAGGAAAAAGTTATATTAGACTTACCTGGAGTAGTATCATTCTCTTCTATGGCGATGTTATGTAGAACAGCTAAAGCTACAATGACTACTTTTACGTTAGAAAAAGTAACGGTCATTCCATCCACCAAACATCGAAATCGTTGCTTCCACACTCCAAAACATCGCTCCACAGGATTTCGTGTTGCAATGAGAGCAATGTTATATTTTAGTTCCTTTTCATTTTGAGGTATTTCTGCTTAAATTCCTTATCCGGAATAGAAAAGGGGTCGCTCCTTTTTTTGTAAATTTTCTTTTGACGAAAATTTGAGATTTGAGCAATAGTTTCTATTGTAAACAAAATACAATTAAAACATAAAATTTCGTCGATACAAATAGTTCTTACCAATTCTATTAATCAAATATAGCGTGTCCATTATTTATTTAAAAAATCAACAAACTCTTTTGATTGAATGACAATGTTCAAAATGTAAACAAACACAAAGCAAAAAGCACAAATGTCATTTTAAAATAGGTTTAAAATAGGGTCGAACCAATTTTAAAATTCTTTTATTTACACAAGGTTTAAAATAGGTATTTTAAGCTAAAATTCGTTTATGAATACAATTTTATCGATTTTAGCTTAAAATGGATTTGAAATGCTGTTTAAAATTTTTATGAATACGGCTGTAAGTCTATACCGTTATGGCAAACGTTGATATGTCCGTTTTTCATGATTTTAGAGGAAGGCGATTTAATGTTTTGAAACCTCATTAAATATACATGCTAGTTCATGTTGGACTGTGGTATTTTTTTTCGGATACTGTAATGTCTTAAGAATGAAATTAAGAGATATTATATTGTATTATATTATATTCGGATGCTTTTATAGATCATTTTTTAAATTAATTTCACCCCAATACCCGACATATCAAGTTCTGCCTCACCTGGTTTTTCGAAATATCATGTTCTGTCACACTAGATGAATAGCGGGTTATAGAGTACAGACAAAAAGATTACTGCTTTTGCGTAGAAGTTTTATTAAAATAATTTTAAGTTGTAATAAAATTATAAAATAATTTAAATTATATCATGTGGTATAATGGTAAAAAAAAAAACGTCGTTAAAGTTGCTTTTGTTTTTTTTTTTAGTCGTGTTAATATCCTTTCTACCAGAAACAGAACTTTTCGCCATCTTATTGTTTTTGTACCAATCATACTATCAGAAAGCTGTGGTTTTACCAGTTGTTCTTCTGGCCGCACATTCACTTCTTTGTCCCTTTTGCCAATTTCCAGTTCTGGTGCTGTTAAATTTAGTTCTTCATCTTTTATGTCCAGTTCTAGCGCTCTCGAATTAGCCTTTAAAGATGTATAAAATTGGTGACAGCTTTCGGGAATCAATTCAAATAGCGGCAAAAGGTCTTGCTTCTTTTTTGGATTAATTCCTAACGGCCTGGTGTACGCCAAATGCGGGGAGTATTCTTTTTCAGATATTGATAATCGGTTCATCTTAAATTTTCTTCTGATGTCCAAGACTCTAAAGGGCTTGCTTTCTTCTAGGCTATACTTATATCGAATTAGTCCGAACCCCTCAGTGTATTGGAGCCACCTTATACGCAGCCAATTGATGTTTTCTCCTTCGCTATCAGTTGTTTTTTTTACTAAGGACGTCTTTAATAAATGGGAAAAAATCAAAAAAAGAGTCTTGCTGTCCCCGGTTCATTGGCATTATTTTCATATATGTCATATTTGTGAGAAAAGGTTACTGTGTTTATCCGAAAATAAAAAAGTAATATTAGGAGTAATAAAAGGATTAATTAGTTTACAAAAAAACTTTGATATTGACAGTGACCGCCAATTTATCCAACCTATAAACACTTAGTGCTGGTGTGGTAAAACCTGATATGTAACATATCAACTTCTGCTATGTCATGTTCTGGCGTACTACAAATTTAATATTTCAGTTTTTTAAATAGCCATTTAAAGGACTTCCACTTATCTCAGGCATATCATCCTTTGCCAACTTGTTATAAAAGTCCTAAAAGACATTAAATCAAAAACCCCATTTTTAAAAAACGGACATATCAACATATGCCTTAACGGTATAGAAATAACAGTCCAAAACTGAATTTCTTTCCATAATAATGATAAATTTTTTGTGTTTTTTTAATAGAATAACATAAACAATAACAAAAAGTATAACAGACATGGCGACAACGAAGCACCCCTTTATCATTATCCGTAAACATTTCTTGCGAAGCAGAAAAACCCACGTCACAAATGTATGTTAACAAATTATTGAGCTCCGCGAAAAATCCAAAAATATATCTTCGGCAATGGCTCCTCGAGAAAATTATACAACGAAAGCAAAAGTCAGCGGCAAATTGCAAAAATTTTTGATAAAAGCCATACACGGTACAAAAGAAAAAAATACAAAAAATAAGCGGAGAACAGGGAGGCCGAAAATATTCATGGATCAAAAGGAAAGAATTATTGCTCGCCAAGTACAATAAAATTAAAAAAAAAGTGCCCCAAAAATTAAGTTTGAAAATGAAATTGAAACTGGTAAGCTATATAACCCCCAAAACGTTCGTCGTGTTTTGTATACTGCTGGTGACCACGGTCGAAACATCCGCAAAAAGCAATTTTTAAATAGAATTGACAGCGCAAAAAGACTTGACTCGAAAAAAAAACTCCAAAACCGAGACCAAAGCTTTTAGAATTCCGTTATTTGTCTGATGAGAGCAAATTTAATATATTTGGCAAAGATGGATGTAAAAAAGTGTGTAGAAAATAAATTGGAGCTTACTCTTCGAAGTATGGCTTATATCTAAAACACTTAAACAATTAAAAAGACCACCCCAATCGCCGGAACTAAGTCCCATAAGTCAGGAAGCGTGAGATAACAAGCAAAGAAGCATTAAAGGTAGTAATTCTTGAAGAATGGGAAAGAATTAAACCTAATCTAGCTCAAAACCTGGTATACTCTATGCCTCAATGTAATAAATGTTGTTTGAAAAAAAATTAAGTTTATAGAATAGCTTTTTTAAATTTTTGTTTGTTTTTAATCATTAAGATTACTCTACAAATAAAAAAAACTATGTGAGTCCGATCACAGGGGAGATGTTTAAACATCTATTTACACATCAATTAAAATCAAACAGTAAGCGCCATCCATGTATAGCAAGCAACTGATATGGTTGTTATACTTGATGGTTGCATTTGTTTGCTATACACTCATGGCGCTTTCTGTTGGTTGTTGAATCAGCTAAATAAATTTAAATCATAATCTTTGCACCAATACACTTAGATATACCTAACACCGATTTTCCCTTACGCTGTTTTTGTTATTGTATTGTGAAATAGATTTTTACCCCCCTGAGTCCATAGATGTTACACATCAATAAAAAATATTATTTTGTGTTTTTCTCTTTTATCTTTATTGTGATACATTATATTTATACTCGTATAATCACTATCAATTTCGGTTTTTTGGTTAATGTCCATTGGAGTTATATCTAACCACCATTATTTTACTCCACACACACCACGAAAAAAGAATAACTATATCTTTATACACCCAATCGAGATTCAAATTAAATATGAGGCAGCTATGAACATGATGCGATTAATAGTAACAGGGGTATACACAATCAATCTGAAACTATGACCAGCCGTCATAAAATACCGGGTTTGAATATAGCAGATATTAGCTGTTATGGAATCGCGGAAGTGTCGATAAATACTCTCTGCAGCATATTAGCACTTGACAAAATAAATTTGTTAAACGAGAATATTCTGCGTGGCCTTTCACGATCACTCTATTGTTGGTAGAAATTAAAAAGATTTTGATGATAAGTAAAGATCTGTTGGCAAATAGCTCAGCCTGAGTTAAGCGAAATTACGAAATGTTTTATAACTATTAATATCGAAAATATTCTCTGTAATGTCGAAATATTTACAGATACGCACTAAAGTGGAAGAGGTTACGAAAATCTATTTGGGTAACACTGAAATATCGAAACTAGGGTGCTCTGAATCTGAAAAGAAAAATAATTAGGACACTCCGGACAGAGGATTCACTTACATCCAATAGGACGAGCAGAATGGGGCACACGAAACAATGGAATACTTCCTTGGAAATTGTCTTACTTTTACAGGAATGACAATTCGACATTTATTCTTATCCACATTGGTGGATCTTATTAAGATAAGCTGAAAAACTAAGGAATTTAGTCATCTATACCGAAGTATCTAGTTTAATGAGCAGGAAGGCAACAAGATAACTGCAAAGTGCATTTCAATCCACATCTTTGGCTTAAAATATAGCGGAATACGAATCTTACTTATTTATACATTTAGTCACTTCCATGAATCAACAAAATATAAATATACGAGCCGAGAACTTAACTACTACTTTTACAATGGACCTCGCACAACATTACGAACCATAATTTCATAGTAAGTATTAACATATGACAGACCAACGAGTCAACTGCTTTTTCTATGGAGCACATCATATTCATACTTCAAAAAGAAATTCAATGGTATCAGAAAATTTTTCTGAATAACATTTTCAATTACCGCCGATTATGAGCAATAGCCGCCCAAGGGAGTGGTGAATATATTTTGTTTTTTTTTTTTGTCTACTAATCTTCTGTACATTGTCAGCTTTTTATTGATGTAATAGATTTAAACAAGTCTGAAAAAGCACCCTAATCAATATTTGCAAATTGTTGATAGATGCATGATCTTAATTAAAAACTTGTCGGACAGCCTAGATCTACCAACCAAATGGTTGATCGTATTTTGTTGTATGTTTTAGCAGTTGTTTCTAACTTTGAAATAAATTTAAGTGAATGTTGTTGCTGTTTGGGGAGCATAAATTATACAACTACAACATCATGTCCAAACACACAACAACATAAACACAAAAAGTTGCCTCTAGGCCATCTAACAAACATATTTTTTCAAAACACTGGTGTGGTTTTGTTCAAGTTTGAGTCACTATTATTTTAAAATATCGTCATGATCCTATTTAGTTGTTGTTTCTTGTAGTATGTTGTTTTCCTCTGAAAGCATAACAGCAATGACAATTCGTTTTATAACACTGGACATTGCAGAAAAAAGTGTTTTATGCTTCATTTTATAAAACCATCGTTGTTTCCAAATAAAAGTTGATTCACTTGCTCAATAGGTGTTCTAAAAATATATATTTTTAAACTGTTATAATTATATAATGTTGATACGAGTATAAACAATACGTAAAGTAATAAATTATAGTCGGGCTAGGCCAACCATACGATGCTCTATACCATGTTAAAAAATTTTGTAGCATTATCAAAGACTGAAGTTAAAAAAATAGTGTCTTGAAAATCGGTTTTTAATTTTTAGAACGAGTATAGAAAGAGAACTAATTGTGGTTACCAAATATAGAAGTAAGTAACAGAGCCGTGTGGCGGTTTCATCAAGAATATATGAAACTTTTACTTATTTCTGAATTTTCAAATTTGACGATTTTTGAATTAATATACAAGAGGGCATTGAAACTTAACCTAGTTTAATAATTTGGATTGTTGCGGGGAAACTTTGTCTTGAAACTTTTTATGAGCATGTAAGTTATCAATGTAATCAGATTAAAGCTCGATCGAACCGATGGAATGCTTTTATATTGAAGCGGTGATATCTGACAAGCGTGACACCTCATATACCAAGTAACTATATTATATGGAGTATTATAATGCAAGAGCTTTATGTGAGTCCAATAATTATTAGCAATAGTAGTTTAGCCACTCGTCCTGGATCAACATCTCCCATATAGGGAAAATATAAAATATCATACATCAAAAGTTCTATGATACCGAAAGTCTTGGTGCTTTATGTACTAAAATCCATAAGTTACGAGTATAAATGTGGGTTTACTAGTTAGGAATAAAGAAAGGATGTGTTAATTAAAATCGATTTATTTTTGGGAACATAGAGGGTCATATATTCATATGAAACATTTGTGAAACCAAAAGAAATATTTTACGATACGATCAAGAACTATTATAATATATTTACGTATTAGGTCTGTACAAAGTGCTCTGGTAGAGGTCGGGTAAAATATGTATGTAGGTTTGATATCAAGATATGTAAGTTAATCTATAATGTGAAAGCAGAGCGGCCAAGGGCCGCTATCATTTTGGATGAAACCATTAATTTAAAAAATTTATGGATGACAGAAACCAATTAGATTGGAGGACGCAAAGGTTTAGTTACATCCACTGCCTATTTCCCAAGGTGAACCGTTATGAGCGCCTACTGAAAAGGCGCTCGTTGACTACTAAAAAATATAAAACGCCTAGTTGTCAAGTGCGATGAAAAATCCACAACAAAGTATGGAATAGTACAGACACCAGCAAGAGACGTGAGTCTTTATCATTAATATAAATTTTTGCATATAATATTTTAGTAGCAAATAAGGGAAAAAAATCAGTATTTCAAAATGCAAACACGAAAAAATTTATTGAACACACATAAACCCAAGATTAAGGTTATGATCAGAACTTAAAGTGTATCGAAAGAGATCTCATAAACATATTCTCTTCTTTTCAAAAGTAACATAGAATATTTGGTGTAGATCTCCAAAAGCCAATAACTTCAACATACACAAAGACAAGGCTAGAGTCATTTATGTCACCATTAGTAACAAATTATTATCCAAATGAAGTTGTAATAACACAGTACAACATTTTTGAATTCATCGAATTCAAATTCCTTCTCGTGTGCAGACTTTTGAAGTACTTATCGCAAGTAATCAAACCCCATTTGGATTTTGCTAGTTTTGCTGTTCGGATTTTATGGCATCATGTATATTTTCGCTAAAACTTGATTTTTCGGAAGAACATGCAATTTTTCTCATGGCTACTTATCAGTAACTAATTGGAATTTTATTTTTTTTTTGTCTTCGGCGCAATTGTAGCTATAGACTACGAGAAAAAAATGTTAAACAAACCGATCCAAAAAGCTGCACCTAGTGCACCAAAATTGATAAAATATCGAAAAAAAATTTTATTCACAAAGATCTCTCTTTCTAAAATTTATTTACATCAAAATAAAAAAAATATTAATTTTCCAGGTGTATTTTACATAGAGAATTCGAGAAATGTATAAAAAATGCAAAAAAATAATAAGTTAATCAATAGCCATTGAAGTTGATGCTCCCGGTGAAGCCTGTTAAAACTGTTGGTTTTTTTTATTAGAGGCTGAGGTCCATTATCTGAATCATCACCATCATCTGAGCTTGATAGCACGGTCAATGGCACTTCGCTTTCGATGTGCGCTTCCTCTTATTTGTTCCAACAGAATAATTAATGCATGCGTACTCCCTGGTCTTATCATGAACATTTAGGTCTTTTATTCAGATCATAGGCTTAGAAAAATGCAAGTGTCCTATTCGTCGATGACACCAATTTAAAAAAGTGCTATAGTAATCACTGCACACTGTAATTGTCATGAAACCTTCACCACTTGTATCCACTTCATATTGCGTACATGCAAAGCTAAATTCCGAAGTTATTACATTTTTTTGCTTCTTCTTTCCAACTTTGGGCACTATATGAGCACAAACGTAACAAATATTTTTAGACACTTGCTGTTTAATTGCTATTCACTCAAAACAATGTGCTATTGTCGTGTCACATTAATGACAGCATGAAAAAATTGGACACAGCTGGTATAATAAAATCTCGAATTTTCGATATAAAATACAGCTGGAAAATGTGAAAAAAGCATTTTCCAGTATTATAATGTCCTGAAGAATTATGAATTATATTATAAAATATTTTAGCAATTTTGTGCCATTAGGTACAATTTTTTCAGGTTAGTTAGTTTTACAATATTTTTCTACTGGTCTATAGCTAATAACCGCGTATGTCCATTTTTGTCAGTTTTGAGTTAACGATGCCAAATATATTAATTTTTAACGCTCTTTACACATGTTAAATTAAAAAAAAAATATTGACCATTTCTGAGTTTTTTCTTGAAATAACGAAGTATCTTAAATGTTTATTAAATTAATTTGCAGCACTATCGACGTATGTCAACCTACGTTTGATCGCTGAAAAATTATTTTCTCAGAAAACGACACATAGCGACATACGTTGTTATGTTTATTTCTGTTATTTTTTGTTACTATTATTCTTGTTATGTTGTTATATTCTCATCCTAAGTCCCGTTAACTTTTTGTTGACGAACAAAAAAATCATTTTTTCACGCAACAACAACTTATGTCTACATGGGTGGTTACATTGGTAGTTTTATTTTTCAAAGAAAACGACATTTGTCGACATAAGTTATTTTATCTGCACACACTTTAAGTGTTATTTACATATTGTTCTTTCGTCCTTCTCTAAAGATTTTTGACTCAAAATTTTATATAAAGTATATACTGCCCATATCTACAGGACTGTTAAATAAAAACCTTTAACAATTTTATATCGAGCCCATAATTTCAAATATAACTTTTTTGGCTCCCCTCAACATTTTGATTTTATGACATACGCGGTTATTATAGAAAACCACAGAATTAAGAGAACAAAAGTAAGAGTAGTATAATCTCCAAGAGGAGGATGCAAGTCTTTCTGACCAGCCAAAATCATGCAGACCGATCAGTCTTTCATATGCTATAGCAACAGGAAAAATTTTTTGATCTTAATCTTAATAGTGTCAGCTATGGAAAGGGCGTTAATCAGATTACAATCCGCTCCAATCGTTATAGAATAGATTAATAAACTACTTCCTGAAAATTGAGGGGAGAAACCCTGGAAATCTGGGTTAGAGTTTCTCGGCTTTTGTGAAGAAATTACTGGGCACGATCTAAAAGTGAAACTAAACAATAGTGGTTTTACTACTTTGGTTTTGCAGTGTTATTCGGCGATACACAGAACAGAATAATCGAAGAAATGTACTCTGCACTTAAGCTTAAATCGGAATGATACGAAGGTGAAGGACACTCCATAAATGCTAATAAAACTACGATTCATCACTTCATATAGAAAAGAGAGATTCAATGCAAGGAAGAAGTCGTATATCTGGGTAGTACCCTTAATAAAAACTTACTCACTTGGAATCCTCATTTAGTTTTGGTAAAACCATTCATATAAAATCATTCTGGGATCTATGTTCAACTATGGCACTGTGCATTGCAGAAGTAACGGCAATAACAGCTACGGCATCTATGGATGTTAATGATTTGTAACCGTTAAATTTAATAATAAAATTGAAACCTTTAAATAAGCTTTCGACTTTCGTAAATTATTGAAAAAAACAAGTGGGAATCGAACCCAATATGAAAACGTGGAGAAGCCTTAAAATGATACAGTGATGGGTCTAAAACTTTAAATGGGGTTTAAGCTAGGGGATATGGATTGCGCAGCTACCTCTATACTCCCCTAAACACTCAATAGTGGTATAACTTAACTGATAGAAATAAATCTGACGAGAACGAGGCTAAATCTAACAAACCTTTTTATTATCAAGAATCTGTATTTAAAGGCTATATGGCCCTAAATCAGCTGGCAGACCATAAAAAAATCTACACTTTTATATAACAACTATAGTGCTTATAAAGCAGATGAAAACCTAGACGACATTGGAAGCGGAAAAACCATGTATTGGCTCGAACCCTGAATTTGGCTTTACCAAAGAGGACTTCATCGAGAAGATTAATGTCTGGTCACAAGATGAATCACTGATCACTTCATTTGTTGTGTACCCTATTTTTTAGATATTCGTATAAATCTATGAAATAGTTAGTGTTCATTTTGGTAAAATTAATTTTTACTCCCTTTATATTAACTCGTAGTATCTGCTTGTCGACAAAAGTTTGGATCGATTTTTAACCCTTTTTCTGTGATCAAATCTGGATGAAACTTTGCAGGCAGACAAAGTTCTTTGATTTTTGACATTGATATTTTAAGTCAAATAATTATTTAATTACATGATAATAAAATTAATTTTCAAATGAAGGGAGTATAATGAAAATTTAGTTTTTATGGGTTGCTTTTTTATATATTAAAAAATACTCCTCGAGCATAAAAATTATATCTAGGTCAAATTTAGTTTGTGTATATATATCCGTAAAATATTTATAAACGTACTTACTATAGAGATACATTTTATTCAACTAAAAAAAAAATAGTTTAATTAATTCTTTAAAACGTATTATTGACCTCACCAAATATGCTCATGACCACACCATTTTTTGATCTACATTTCAGATCATATATGTATCAACAATTATATATCTCCGGGCAATAAATACATGACAATCTCACTCCAAAATCGTAAATTCTTATTTGCGATGGCCATCAATGACCTCACTCAAAATGGTTTATATATTACTATTTGCCCATATATGGTATCGTTTAGTCGCCCTAAACCGACTATAACTTTCTTAATAGTTTTTTTGTTGTCCTATATCTACGTATATACAAATATATATATAGTATGTAAAGAATTTAATATTACACTTTAAGCTTTTGATTACCTTTTGTAGTTTTTATACATGCAGATATGTATAGTAACTTTTTTTTTATATAAATAGGTGATCATTTCATAGCAAATGCTTGTTCAGACGCACATCATAATTCGTATTTATTGCCGGTTGTTTGATATTTTAGGTTATCAAAAAATTAAAACCCATAAATAACAATAATCCGAAATATACAGAGCTACCAGCTTAACCATTTATTTATTATTAAATATTTTATTTTTTCTCTATATTTTTATCAAACTATTATTCCTGTCTTGATTTTAACCATTTTTTTTTAAAGAATCGAGTACATACACGTACATATAATGAAAAAGTTATAAAAAAATGCTCGTAAAAGTTTAGCATGACCATAGAAAAATATTATGTGAGTAATCACGCTCAATGCGTTGCATAAATAAAACTGGTTTAATGACGCAAAGCCAACACAAAAGCCACTGCCACAAGAGTGTCTGAAATGGATTAAGTATTGGTGCTCAGTTACACTATTCTATAAAAGTATTACAATTGCATGAACATATTTAAAATGTGCAAATCAATCTCAATTTTAGTCAAGTTATAAAATAATTTTATTATTTTCTTCAATAAGAAAATACCTCTTTTGGATCTAGTTTCTCCACAGTATAAGGACAGAAATGTGGGACAGGATACAGTAATTTCAGAAAAAATATTTAACCGAAACATCAGATAAGTACGAGTGAAAAATTAAGCTGTGCTGAATCTTTGATACCTTCCACTGGTGTATTTAACTCTATATTATAACCAATGTTCGGCACGGTTACCATTTTGATATAGCTACTGACACTTCACCTTTAAATTCTATTACAAATTAAATTTACAGTTATTAATTATAAGAACAATGGTGGTTTCTTTCATATAAAGAATTAACTTCTATCGGAAAAATTCCATAAATTTTCACATTATTTCAAGTTTTGCTGATATTAGTAAAATTTTCAGATAATAATATTTAAATAAAAGCAAATTGAATTAGTGTATGCGGAGTAAAAAATATAACCTACATTAGGGTTATAAATTGATTTAAATAATAAACTTTTACCAAATATTCAATCAATACCAGAAGCAATGGAAATTTAGCAGTATTCCGATGTAGGTTGGAAACAACCAAACAACGCGTGGAGTTCATGGGTAATCGTGAATATAATAATTTACCGCAAAATCTTAAAACAGCTAAAAGAATTTCAACTTTTAAAATATTGTTAAAGGAGTATTTATCAGCCAATATAAAAGATCTTCTGATGTAAGCACCCTGATCTCAAAATGTTCAAATATTATTTTCTTATTATATACATACTAGCAGATTCCAGAGCTCGAAATTCGAGTGCAATTGCTAGGTGGCTTTATTTCTCAACTTATCCAATTCACAAACCAATACTTTTATGGTTTATTATTATTGTGAATGAAGATAACAAACTCATTAACAAACACATTAACAAATTTAGTAAAACACACATAGCATATGTATAATTTTACGTATGTGTTAGTAGCAACTTTAAATGCAATTTACTCAAAATAAAGGAAAAAATTTAAAAATCTGTTAATCTGCAAAACGGCTAAAAAGAAATACCATTCAAATAATATACGCATGGTCAAAATCGGGATAAAATGGTAGAACAAAACATCGGTCACAAGAAATCGCCTAGCCTATTAATATTATAGATATACTTATACTTTTTATAATATCTGCATAGAGTTATAAAATATAACTGTATATAATGCCTAATTGGCGCTGAAGCTTTATTATTATTATGTTGAATTATTTATTAAATATGATTATGCATTGCATAAAAAAAAAGTATGTCCGTATACATTGTCACACATTTCCCAACAAGAATAAATATTTTGTAAAATTACAAGGATTGAAGAATATTCCCTGACAATGTAACTTCCATTGAGTATTTAAAGTAACATTACTTAAAATAATTGTTAAAAAAAAGATACGCACAACAGATATTACTACGAAGTGTGCAACTTACCCATTCGATTATTCTTCTTTAATGTGCCCTATATCGCATTCTAACAACTTAAAACTAAGCAACACATATTTATACCCTATACCATTATGTGGTCAGGTGTTCGTAACTACCAAATATATTTTACCTTGACCCATCTTTTATTATATCGATCGACTCAGAATATTTCTGTGTCGATTTAGAGATGTCCTTCCGTTCGTTCGCCTGTGTGTCCATGTAAACCATGTAATCAAACTACAGGTTGGAGGCATGAATTTATATATTTTGATGACATTACGTGTATAAGCTTCTACCGGCCATATGATGAACGCTATTGTATTTGGTAGTAATCGGTTCATATTCCGACCAAGTGCCCATACAAATGGCCCCTATGACATCGACTTAAATTGCTACAATATCCAAATTATCATATAGATTTCGTGTGTGTTTGTTACATCCATTTATCAGTAATCCAAAAATAAACCCTACAGGACAATTCTTAGTTACAGCCCCCATAAGAAGCTCATTCCCTATTGTACAGATTTTTCTCAAATTTGTTTTGTATATGTGTTTGCACAAAATAATTGACCTTACCAAATATTGTCAGGATGGGTCCATTTTTCGACCTAATGCCCATGTAAATATATCTTCCGATATGAACTTTTTCATATCCGAAAGAAAAAAACTAGCAACAATGGCATTCAAATTTGGTTTCTGGTTATTTTCTATATCTAATTAGTTGGACCTAAAAGATAGGGTCTGTAAACACATTATATAGGGTATCGTATAGTCGGTCCAGATCAACTATAATTTTCTAACTTGTTTTTATTAATTTTATATCATATCATGAAAAATTTGTTCGAAAATTCGGTTGGGTATAAAATTTTTTTTTATATTCCTTGATATTAGCAACAGAATTCAATTTGCTTTTGGTTATAAGTATCAAACCATAATTCTTAATACACATTTATTTTTTTTTTCATATTAACAAACACTTTGTAACAATGATTGTAAACTCATTTGTGGTTTAAAATATTTGTTTATAATAGAATTGTTCATTGTAATCACCAATATTTAGGATTGAAATATGTTATACTGCATTAAATATAGTTGCCTCAATTGCATTGGTTTAATAATTTGTATATAATTGACAGGTAAGGCGATTTCTTGTGTCCGTTATAAAAATTATAGTGAATAACCGATTTTGACTAAACATACCTCTTTGAAAGGTATTTCTTTTCAGATTTACAGATTTGCACCGTTATATATTTTCTGTGTGTTCAACAAATATTTTTAACGAAATTTAATGAATTTTATTTAAAAAGTGTTGAATTTTGAGTTGGCTAAAATTGATAAGCATACATTTAGGCTCTTATAAAATTATTTATTAATTGAAAAAAAAAAAATTCCTAGAATTTGGTCCCGATTTTCTAGGGCTGGGATATGCAAGTTTGTATAAATACTTTTAATGGTACACTGAACTTATTTTGTTGCTGCATGTTTTTCATTGTATAAGAATTATTATTAAAAGATTTTTAATCAAGAAAATTTATTGTATTTTAAAATATATTTAAATTATAATAGAGTTTCTAGATATCTTAGTGGTAACCCATTTCCAGCGAAAAATTTTTCTGCGTGCAGTTATATAAATGAAGACAAAACTACTGAAAAAATAAATATTCATCTTTATAATATATATAATATATAATATATAATATATAATATATAATATATAATATATAATATATAATATATAATATATAATATATAATATATAATATATAATATATAATATATAATATATAATATATAATATATAATATATAATATATAATATATAATATATAATATATAATATATAATATATAATATATAATATGTAATATATAATATATAATATATAATATATAATATATAATATATAATATATAATATATAATATATAATATATAATATATAATATATAATATATAATATATAATATATAATATATAATATATAATATATAATATATAATATATAATATATAATATATAATATATAATATATAATATATAATATATAATATATAATATATAATATATAATATATAATATATAATATATAATATATATAGTGATCAAAACAACAAAAACTAAAATTTTTCCAATGCTTTTCAGCTCGCACATTCGCCCTGAATCACTTAAACGGGGAACTCATTTAACCGAAAATCATATAATCGGGAAGTACCGAATATATGGAATATTTTCTTGCCAGCACTTTTTGCGCATTTAACAGGAGGAGCTTCTATACTACAAAAAATAACTTCAATTTAACCTCTACTTCCAGTTTTTAGTTGGCAAATTTATATGTGCTTGTATATATGATGGCACTTACTTGAGGTTGGTTAAATAATTGTGTTGTCAAGTTTTATTTACAGAGATACAAATATCTCATAATTTGTGGCTTAATTCAACAAAACATCTTATCTACTACAACAAGGCAACGGAAAAATCATAATCTAAAATTTGGTTTATAATTAGTTTCTAGCCTCTTTATGTAATTTCTGTGGCAAAAATTCATTAACACTGAAATAAGTATGGTTAATTTTGAGATATGTTCTGCTTATATATAATCTTATGAGACTGATGTTTAAAATTAAATTAAAATGCTTTTTGAGCTTAGTGTATAGCTGTAGCCAACGTATAAACAACAAGAGCAAAAGCGTTATGAGTACGTACATCAAACATACACTTAACAATAGTTTAACAGATAAAACTTTGTTTATTGCTAACAAACCCAATTGTAAATATAAAATATTGTATAAATGTATATTTATTTGTATACGTATGCTCGTATGGAGTTTAGTTCCTCTGATCTAGTATATTTTCCTAACCGACTGTAATAAATTGTTTAAATTACCCTCACGATGATGCATGGTTGTCTGTGTGTGAGTATGAATGAATGTATTCCTATCAAAAGCAAATCGTGCCGAAAAAAGGCTTTTAAAGTGTTAGTTAGTTGCATGTTTAATGGACGACAGTTTAGAAGACAATAAGTTTTAGAAAAACATAGACTATTTATTCTAAAATTGGACTTGGTTGTAAAGCACTGATGGAGTTCATATTATATGATAAATTATCAAGCTCTAAATTGTAGATACCACAATGAAAAAATCTATATGTTGTACAGTAAACTTTCGTACATTGTACGAAAGAGTGTTGTCAATCTATTATGTAGACCATGGCGACATAACGTTCGCTGGTGCCGCTAATTAGCTTATAAAAGAATTTTTTTTTTTAATGTAACGCACAGTTGTTCATTTCTAAAATATTTGAATAAAATATCATCTTGTTATTAAACACCATTAAATAATGTTGTTCCTGAAAAAAGAAGAGATTTAAGAGAGTGCAATCTGCACAGATAGCCAATATTCAAACCACTATTGAATGAGTGCTCAAATATTTTGGGATTCCCAAAAGTACTACAGGAAATATCAATTTAAATTATCAAATGCATTTCACAGAGTCTCAAATGTACATATCTGTGGTTTTCTAGAATAACCGCGTATGTCCAAAAATCAAAATGTTCAGTGGAGCCAAAAAAACGTTTCATATGAAATTATGGGTTCGATATAAAGATTTTAGAGTTTTTTATTTAACAGTCCTGTAGATATGGGCAATAAATACTTTATATAAAATTTTGAGTCAAAAATCTTCAGAGGAATAGACCCTGGAGAAGGACGAAAAAACAATATGTAAATTACACTTAAAGTGTGTGCAGATAAAACAACTTATGTCGACAAACGTCGTTTTCTTTGAAAAAGAAAACTACCAATGCAACCACCCATGTAGACATAAGTTGTTGTTGCTTGAAAAATGGATTATTTGTTCGTCAACAAAAAGTTAACGGGACTTAGGATGAGAATATAACAACGTATCAAGAATAATAGTAACAAAAAATAACAGAAATAAACACACAAGATTTTATAAGTGGTTATAAACTGAAAACTAATCCAAAACTATTTTGCATTTTTTTTTTTTCATTAAGAATAACGTATGTCGCTATGTGTCGTTTTCTGAGAAAATAACTGTTCAGCGTCCGTCCGTCCGTCCGTCCGTCCGTCAGTGTGTCCACGTAAAGCTACTACAGGTCGCAAATATGAATATATTTTGATGAAATTTGGATACAAGCTTTCATCGGCAATAGATTGAACGCTATTGAAATTGGTGAAATTCGGTCCATGTTCAGACCTATCCCCCATATAAATTACCCCTATGAAACCGACATGAAGGGCCATAAGATCCAAATTATAATATAGATCTCAGTCAAATTGGGTTTGTATGTGTTTAATCAGTAGTCCATAGGTCCCATATAAGCTGCTTCCCGATCTTCACTTAAATCTATCAAAAAACAAAAATATTTTACAGATTTTTCTCAAATTTGGTTTGTATATATTTTTTCAAAATATAAGTGACTTTAAATATAGCAACCGATATGAACTTTTTCAAATTTGCGGCAAAAAAAATTAATAACAATGAAACTCAAATTTGGTTTATGCTTATTTTCTGTATCGAATTAGTTGGACCGAAAGATAGGGTCTCTAAACCATGGTGTAGGGTATCATATGGTCGGTCTAGACCGACTATAATTTTCTTAATTGTTAATTTTGGAATGCGTAGTTGGAATAGCAATCTTTCGTTTAAGATAAAAAATTTATCAGTACACTGCAAAAAAGAAATGGCTAAAAGAATTATGTGCAAATGGAAAAATCATAACTTTATATTTCAAATGGCACAAAAATGACTAAAGGCTATTATGCAAAAATTACTCTCTCTAGTTTGGAACTTCAATATCTAAAATGCCTCCATTCCGTTTTACGATAGAATGTTTGTTTCGGACACAAATTGAAAAAAATCTAAAAAAAAACCGAGAAAATTCAAAATTGTTAGTATTTTTGACATTTGTCTAGGCATATTTCAGAAACTAAGCATTGTAAAAGGGAACGGGGAAATTTTAGATATTAAAGTTCTTGACAAGTGGGCAAAGTTTCAAGCAAACGTTGAATAAAGTCGTTCGATATTAATAAACTTAATTATAAAGAAAAACATATTCGGTATACTATTCATTACTTTTGCATCTAGATTCCTTATTGTTCATTGGAATTTCAGCAATTATTGCAAAAAGTAGCCACAAGGTGGCGGTAATTATATTTTTCTTATAAATTAAAAAAAGACCTTTTATACGGATTTTTTCAAAAAAAATTTAGACCTAACACTCCTGGACTAATTTGCGGAACATTGTCATACCAATTTTTTTTGGTTTTAAGGGTTAAAAGGAAATTTTCGTGAGTAACATAAAAATAACGGGATCTTTTGAACTTTGTTTCTGATACCCCAGATATTAATTTTCAACAATAAAAAAGTTCTTCTTCGCAAAAAATCGATTTTGAGATATTGCTAATTGAATCGTTTATTTCAAAAACCAGTCAAGCAACAAGAAATCAAAAAATTAGTTATTGGGCGATTGCTGTTTTTTAAAAGTAAATGCATCGTTTAATGCAAAAACAGTTAAAATTTTGGTGAAGCAAAGTCGAGAAATCTTTGTTTAGTGCAGAAAAAAGTCAAGTGAACGGGCTTAACTGGTTGCTGGTCAATATACACAATGTGACCCTTCAAGAAGTTAAATCTCCCCTCGGTAATACAAAAACATCTGATTGAACGTCTGGTAGAGCCTATCTATCCAAAGGACATGAAGGAGACTTTTAAGATTTCAACTTACAAATAGTTTTCTTTAACAAGAACTTGCCAGGAAAAATAGTTGTGAAGCAATTTATAGATGGACTTGGATCATCAACATTCACTATGCTAAAAACACATTCTCCTCCGGCTTTACCTACAGAGATCGTATATACTTCAGGAAAGGTGAATAAAAACCACAAGATTTTATGGTTTATTTTACACTGTATAATACTAGGCCCTAATCTAATTTTTTTCGTGAATGTTAGAGGTCCCAATTAATGTAAAAACATAAAAGATTTACAAGCTTTAAGACCGTACTTGGTTGGATACGAAGAATTTTATAACAATATTTTTCAATGGCCCTCCACGGAAGCAGAATGCTCTGTAGAGCATAGACGAATAGTCTTTCCCAATAAAATATATCTAAGAAAATGATACTAATCTCTTTTAAAAGTGAATTTTTCATTTTATTCTTAAAGTCCCCAATAAAATTGTAATATTTCGTACGACATTTACAATAGTGATGGTTGTTTGGTTCAGAAACTTTATATAATTTTTTCATACGTGTTAATATAAATAAAAAAAGTTTTATGTTTATCAAACAGTTACAGCAATGAAAAAATATAAATTTTCTAAAAAAAAAATTTTTAAGTTTTTAGGAAGTTTTCTTTGATTTACTCAAAATCAATAATTTGTTGCTAGACTGGTTTTTGAAATAAACGATACAATTATAGATACAAAAAATTTTTTGTTAAAGTGAAATGGAGAATGGGCTGCAGCACTTATGAAAAGTATTCACGGAAATGCGTTAATGTTTGTAGTTTAGTTGAACCCTGATGCAACCTAATGCAAAGCAGTTTGCCTGATTTTATTTGAGATGTGTTGTTGAACTCTAACCCGCAACAAAGCTTTTGAACATAATGCATTTGGAGTTATCCGGAATAACAGTAATAATAATTCCTTATATTATTATATATTACGTCTTGATTATTATTACACACAATGGAAGGTTTCAGTTGTAAAATAATACCTAAGCCGGCAAAAGTTGACACAGGAGTCGAGCTTTTAGATAAATCTAGAAGACAAATTAACTTTAACTTGGGCATGTTGATAGGCTGGTAGGCATAATTTTAAATGCAACAGAAGAGAATAAGTACTGTTCTTTCCTATTTATTGAAGCTTTTCGGTCTTTAAATTAAGTCTACTCTGAAAGAGATCAGTTTTATTAGATCCACAGAACATATTAAAGCTGAAATCTTGGGACAATTATGGTATATATTATACTTAACTAAAATAACTTAAATCTTGCTACCAAATTTTGAACTGACAAATGCACGTGTACGCGAAACCCCGTTAACAGCTTTAAGAATTTTTTAAGATCATATTATAAAATTGGAAAATGGTTAGAGAAATGAAATATTAAAGTTAATGATTAAAAATACATTCACTAATCCTTCATGGTAACAAATCAAATTAGTAATCTCATATTGATATAAAATATATCTGAATAAAGCAGAGAATTTATCACCTGAACTGGCAAATCAGAGAAAATCCTGAACGAAGTTTAAATTTCAAACGTTTACTATACAATTCTATGCTGAAACTAATTTGGTGCTATTGTTTTTAGCTATGGGGCACTACAACGGGCGCAAAATTCGAATAAATTCAATAATAATATTACAACTCCGAATATATAAAAAAAATTAAACTGTTGAAGAAAACTTCAATGCAAACATCCAAATGAATTGGCATGAAACTTTCGTTACCAGTGCCTTAGAAAGACTGATACAAGAAACTTGAAAGCGCTCGAAATTCGAGTGCAATTTCTAGGCACCTTTATTTTCCAACTTAGCCAATTCACAAACCAACACTTTTATGGTTTATTATTATTGTGAATGAAGATAAAAAACTCATTAACAAACACATTAACAGATTTAACAAAACACACATGGCATATGTATAATTTTACGTATGTGCTAGTAGCAAACTTTAAATGCAATTTACTCAAAATAAAGGAAAAAATTTTAAAATCTGTAAATCTGCAAAACGGTTAAAAAGAAATACCTTTCAAATAATATACGGTTGGTCAAAATCGGGATAAAAAGGTAGAACAAAACATCGGCTACAAGAAATCGCCTAGCCTATTAATATTACAGATTAGATAATACGTGTGACTTCTCAAAAAGAAAAAAGAAAATTCAGAAATTCAGCGCTTTAATACAACGAAGAAATTGAATTAATTATTTGATTGTTAATTCAGAGATACAAATTTTTCAAATAGATATTACATCCTAAATATAACTGGCTTTAAAAGTAATCGTGGACTCATGAGAAACGCTCGCAATGAAAATATCTTTTCAAAATGTTAGTCTTAACTTATACATTCGGGAATTAATATTGCCATAGCAAATATTATAATTTTATAATATTATTTGTATTTGGTACAAAATATTCGATCTCATAAGACATCCTTGGCGATTGTAAGTAACATACAAATTTATATTAAATCGGTAACATAAAATATGACTTTTATTCTTTGGAGTAAATTCACCACACAAACTGACAATTAAAACGTCAAAAATTATAAGCTCAGACAGACTATTGGATATTGCAATATGTTTAATCCTACTCCCTATTAAGACATAAAAATGGAAAGACCTCCATCAGCATTATTTTTTCACGAAGTAACTTCAAAGCACTTTACAAGTTTATTTCTACAAAATATAATGCATCTTAAAATCTATGAAATTAAATTCAAAATAGAATACGAACATGTGCTGCTGCAACATGCCACACCGTACACATAACAGACATTATGAAATTTCTATAGACGAACATAAGTCAGGTTCAAAGTCACGGCAACAAAAGTTGTTATAACAGCAATATAAAACAAGTAAAAAAAATATTAACTCAATCTCAATCTTGTTATACCCTACACTCTGGTCTAAGAATTATTTAAAGTTTATTTAATAATAGTCCGAAACATGCTAGGAAGTTTTTCAAACATAGATTTTTTATTTTGTGTCATCGATATAATTGCAAAATCCTCAATAAATATCGGTAAAATAATAGGAAGACTAAAAATAATACTTTTTCCAGGACAAGGCTTACATTTTAAAGTTGTCGAATATTCGACATATTAAAGAAACCGGTTTTGGAATAGGACAAAAAGAGATCTTGCTTTAAAACCGGGTTTCGGTTATTTTTTTTCAAAACCAATTTTGTATATTAGTCTTACTTTTTTTTTAAATTAAATTTCGTTGAGAAAATTTTTTATTTATTTTCTTTTGAAACAATAATATTTTGCATGCACTTAGTTCCATCTTTGAGAATTAATCTTCATCGTAACTGTAATAAATAGTACAGTTAAATACAGTTAAAGCGTGCAATAACTAAACGAAAATTTTCGAAACCACAATTATTGGGATTTTTAGTTTATTGCAGAATTTTAAAATAAAAATTGAATATATTTTTAGTTCAAAATCTGATTTAGAAAATAACGGAGTGCATGTACCGCCGACGTGTTTACATGGCAAATTTTCGATATTCATTTAAATATAATTGTTGATTTTTTTTTTTATTTATTTTGAACAGAGAAAATTTATAGCGCAATGTCATATAAATAGGAAAAATTAGTATTCGAAAATGTCTAATAACACTGTACAACAATCCGAAAATTGTTGGACAGTTTACTGAAATTCTTAGATAGAAATTATTTCTTTCTATAAAAAAAAACTCCAAGAAATTATAATAAATACTGCTCGAAAAAAACAATTAACTTTTATTTGAAATGCTATTATAATTTAAAGTTTATTACACTGTGCTAGAGTCCAAAAATTGTTACTCGAAAAAAAAACTGGGAAATTGCAATATTTAACACAATGCTTTAAAAAAAATCCTTTTTAAAACTCAACAAAAGTGAAAATAAGCAAGCAAAATAATCACAAAATATGCAAAATAGGCTGTAAAAAAATTTAAAAAAGGCAAATTTGGTAAAATTGTGTTTCCATTAGTGCTTTACACAAAGGACAATCGTGTTTTTTTTTTAATTCTGAAAAATAGATTGTGTTGTGTTGTCGCTTATTTAACACCAGTAAATGGAACTGGCGAAAATTTGAATGAGAGAAATTCAGACGGAGGTAAGGCTGAAGTTATGTTGATCGACATTATATACTTTGGATTTTCTAATAGTACAATGGGGCGGTTCACAAAATAGCACTGAGAAACCTCCATTTAATATCTTCCGATATTCCTACAACATTGTAACCTTAAAATCGTTTGCAGACTCTTTGCATATTTTCTCAAATAAGAATTAACATGGACTAAATAAAATTAAATGAAAACATAAGGCTTTGTAGCTAGAGTTATCAATAAGCACAGAAAGAGAAATTGTTGGATTTCGGATACCACTGGAATATTTATATTAGTTAATATGAATTTTTATTTTAATTCTTAACTACTTCAATATGCAACATATTTTCTTTTCTTATATATGTACATACATAATTGTTTTAAAAGGAAAGCCTTTATTCATATAAAGAAAACTAATTGAATTGATGCAACTAAATCAGTTTGAGTAGAAAATGCTCCGTTACTAAATATTGGTGACCGCAACAACTAATTATATTAGAACAACATATTTTAAGCAGAAAATATAAAACCAGATATGGTGATAACTTTTTGGTTAATATGATAAAAACAATTTAGTATTTGGAATTATTTTTCGGTTATAACAAAAGATGTGCAAACTCTTTACATGTTTTGGAATTTATAACCAGAAGGAAATTCAAATTCGGTTCTAAATACCAAATTAGACAGAGAAATGTTTAACCCAACCGAATTTTTAATTTATTTGTCATTTTGGGAAAATAGATAAAAAAAAATAAAAATTATTTCTGAAAATTTAATCAGTCTTAAACGCCATAATAAATGAATTACAATAAATCAGAGTTTACGATTTCTTTTCATTATTGTTTTTTTTTTTTTTTTTTTTTTTTGTAACTGTTTTAAAGCAATGTTAGTCTATATTTTCTCCGAAAACAGCTGCAGCATTTTTCGATTAGTACCAGAGAAGTTAATATTAGTGCAAAAAATTAGCAAAAACACATACGCATTTTAAATCAATGCCACTATACACTTGTCAAATTCACCATCAAGCATTGTGCTGGTATTAGTGAAAATTTGTTTGTATGTGTGACACCGACGATGCTTGATGGAATATCAAAATATTTAGATTTTGTCGCTGACACACATACAATAAAATTTTGTGCTAATACCACCATAATGCTTGATGTGAATTTGACAAGTGTATACACCTGTGATTCTTAACCGGTGCTCCGCGGAGCACTAGTGCTCCGCAAGATTGTCGCAGGTGCTCCGCGAAACGAAAGCTAAACTCATATAGTATAAAAAAATATACATATAAATTTATTAGAACAAACTTTCAAATATATGTATATGCGGTAAGTACTTAGTTATGAACAAAAATTTAAATCAAGCAGGCTGCATTTCAAATATATGTACATATATGCGGTATGTACTTAGTTCAAACAAAAATTTAAATCGAGCAGGCCGCATTTCAAATATACAAAGTACATGCAGTAGTACTTAGTTATAAACAAAAATTTAAATCAAGTAGGCTGCACAAAAAAATTCTGATCAAATAATATGAAATATTTTAGTGTTGTGTTGGACGTAAACCAATGTGTTTTCAATAATTATTTGATTAAATTTGTGCCAAAAAAGTGAAAAAATTTATTTCAGTAAGTATATTACGTTATAATTGTAAATTAACATAAATTTAAAATAAAAAATTAAATAAATATGTGTACATACATATTTATTGTATTTATTTATTTAAATAAACTTAATATCGATCTCCTATGTTTTCATAAACTTAATTTTCTTATTCTGCATTAAACACTTTCGAAAAATACCTCTATTTACGCGTGTATATATATATGTATGTACTTATTCTTATTCCCAATTTATTTAGCCATGGACAAGTTCTTGAAACGAAAATGTAATTCTGAGAAAAATATTAATGATGGACCAAGTACAAGTCGGAGTAGTATTAATAGTGGTAATACAGAAGATGTGTCAACATGTAATAAAATAAGGAAGACTTATAGACAGTATTCTGACGAATACATCAGTTTGTGATTTACATGGACCGGTGAAAAGGAGTGTCCAATTCCTAAATGTGTTGTATGCGGTGTAGAACTGTCCAATAGTGCTATGTTTCCGGCTAAATTAAACCGACACCTTACTACTACCCATGCTAATCTTGTTTCAAAAAATAAGGATTACTTTAAAAGGTTATTGGGCATGCAAGATAAGCAAGCAAAACAATTTAAATGTGCTATGACAATATCTGATAAGGCGCAAATTGCATCATACAAGGTAGCCGAGTTAATTGCATTGAAACTAAAACCACATACTATAGCAGAAAGTCTAATTTTACCGTCATGTTGTGAAATAGTCAAAATCATGTTTGGAGAGGATGCAATAAATGAGATTATGAAAATTCCCCTATCTAATGATACAATAAAAAAAAGAATAAAAGACATGTCACTTGATATCGAGGAAACGGTTAATAATAAGCTTTCAAAGAAATTTTTTGCTTTGCAAATAGACGAATCTGTTGATATTAGCAGTAAAGCTCAATTACTTGCATTCGTTCGGTTCATTGATGAAAATGAAATAGTTAATCAATTTCTTTGCTGCAGAGAGCTTACAGGACATACAAAAGGAAAAGATATCTTTAATTGTATTACTACATATTTAGAAAAATACCAAATATCCTGGGATTTCTGCGTTGGAATTTGTACAGATGGATGTCCATCAATGGCAGGATCTATTAAAGGATGTGTTACACTTGTGAAGGAAAATAATCCAAATATCATATCTACACACTGTTTTTTATATCGGGAAGTTTTAGTTTCAAAAACATTGCCAAACACTTTAAAATATGTTTTGGATGAAGTGGTACAAATAGTAAATTATATTAAATCAAGGCCTCTGCAGGAACGCATTTTTAAACAGCTTTGTATATCTATGGATGCTAAGTATGAAAGTTTGCTATTGCACACTGAAATAAGATGGTTGTCTCGCGGCAAAGTCCTATGTCGTTTATTAGAGCTCAAAGATGAATTGTTGTGTTATTTCCGAAATGCCGCTGTGGATAAATTTGCAAAAAATTTTGAAAATGATATTTGGTGTGCTAAATTGGCATATTTAGCTGATATTTTTAAATACTTAAATTCAGTTAATACAAGTATTCAAGGTAAAAATGAGAATATTTTAACAGCCACGGATAAAATACTGGGATTCAATAAAAAAATATTGCATTGGAAAAATCGAATAATAAAAAACAATACGCTTGATATGTTTCCTTCAATTCAAACTAAAAATGTCGCAGATATTATTCCTGCCGTAATAGAACATCTAACAATATTGGAAGAAAAAATCGAATGTTACTTCCCATCCCTTAAATTAGAATCCTATGACTGGATACGAAATCCGTTTGGGACATTTGAATTTTCTAATTTGGAACTGTCTTTACAAGAAGAAGAAGAAATTATTTCCTTGTCTACAGATCGATCTCTGAAGATGGAGTTCACAAAATTGTCTAATGAACATTTTTGGATTTCCGTCCAAGATGAATACCCATCTTTATCTAAGAAGGCAATCGCAATATTATTACAATTTGCTACATCATATCTCTGCGAACTTGGATTCTCAACATTAACAAATATAAAAACTAAAAAACGAGAAAGACTTCTCGATTTAGAAGAGGAAATGAGGGTAGCAATATCTTTTATTAGACCCAACATTGGCGAAATATGTAAAACTCACCAGGCTCAAATATCCCATTGAATTTGTATTATATTTTAAGTCATTTTGAATTTGTAACAATTTAGTTTTGTTAAATATATTGAATATATTTTATTTTTTGTATATTGTAGTTATTTGAGTTGAATAAATAAAAAAATAAAATACAAATTACTAGAATCAATGTTATTTGGTAAGGTGCTCCGTGAAGGTTTCATGTAATTAGAAGTGCTCCGTGAGCTCGAAAAGGTTAAGAACCACTGGTATACACAATAAACCATTCCATAAGTAAATGTAACTGAATTGGAGAATAAGCTTACTATAACAATATTTCTATAACTTTTCATAAGCATTGTTATGATAGGTTTATTTAATTGCAAAATATGAACTCTTTTTAAATGATGTTTTAAAAAGGCTTTGCATACCAATAGCATTTACAATAACACTTGATATACACTTAGTCTGTATAACAGTTTGGCAAATATGATTGAAAACGACTTATGCTCGCTATAGTTTTGTAAACGTTGTTGCATATGAAGTCCCGTTATTTGAACGTTTTGTAAACGTTGCACGTTGGGTTTAACATTGTATTCTTTACGATTCAAGTGCTTATTTTTTTTTTTCAATAAATCTTTCAACGGTGATGATGACGATTATTATAATGAATTTAATGATGATGGTGAAGTAAATGATTTTCCAAAAAAAAAAGGCTTATTACTAATGAAAATTTTTTTTCAATATTTTATTTTGAAATGGTTATTTTTTATGTGTTTATGCTTATTCATCAACAAAAAAAAAATATATAATATTTCCTAATGTGACTCTTCTGAGTTTAAATTGTGGAATTATTGAATTTGGATAAAATTACAATTTAAAATTTTACTAATAATAATATATATATATATTAAATATTTATTCCTTTCTTATTTTTTATAAAAGCGTATTTTTTTAAAGCACATTAAATATGCTCTAATCTGCAACTTAATTTACTAATTTATCGCTTTTCGTTCCAAAGTTACAACTACAGTTGTGATATAACACTTTTCCTAAAATACAAAAAAGCGCATAACATCATAAAAAAATTTTTTGCAACTTTTTTTTCTAAATGCTGATTTTTAATTTATTTATGAATATCCACCAATTAAAAATAACAATATTTTAAAACTACGGCTTCCGTGAATTAATCGCCACTTTAGTTACAATCAAACCCATTGTGCGTTGTTGCATGTGATGTCCCGTTATTTTTGCGTTGAAATTATTGTGAAATCCTTAGTCTTTTTCTTTTGTGTGAAGAGTGAAGTGTTTTTTTAAATAAATAAAATATACCTATATATAATATATATCGTCACCTAAAATGCAAAAGGCCGTAACTAACAAAAAAATCAAAATTGACTTTTTGATTGATTATGACGTACTTAATCGAAACACATGTACACAGTAAATTTTGCATGCATACGTCCAAAAATAACGACTTTATGGGCGAAAATCAAAAGGCCGTAACTGCAACTTCAACAATTTCATAAACCAAAAGACCGTAACTACACTTTTTTTAATTCTCTTAGATTCTTTTTCAATGTGACACATTGTGTTATCCGTAATTACATTTTTTTTCATTATCTTTCATTCTTTTTCAAATTGTGTTATTGTGTTACTGCCGTTATTCCCGGAATAAAACAAAATAAATAAATAATAGTGAAAATGATTGTAATGAAAAACTTAAAAAAAGTAATAAAAGATCTGGAAATATAATAAACCGATTGAAAGGAAAAAAATACATGGGACTAACGAAAGGCATTATTAGTGAAAAAGCTCCAAGAGAACTTAAAGCTGGATGTACTTCAAAATTCTGTGAGAAAAGTGCTGTACGGAATTGTTCTACATTTGTCGAAGAAATTCGTAAGGAAATATTTAATGGGTTCTGGAAAATGTCATGGGATCAAAAAAAAATTTATGTCGTTAATCTTGTTGAACGCGCAAACATAAAGCGAATTGGTGTTGAAAACTCTAGAAGATCAATTACGAAACGTTACTATTTAAAACATCATTATAAACGTGTTCAAGTGTGTTTTCATATGTTTTTATCTACGCTTGGAATAAATGAGAAAATGGTGAGGAATTGGGTAAATTTCAATGACTCCCATGGCACCAATATTTCGCCAGAAGAACAAAACAAAAAAACGTAAAGCATTTACTAATGAAGGAGTCTTATTTCAAAAACGTTTAAATTTTCTGGAAAAATGGTTGCATGACATTCCTAAGCTTGAATCACACTACCGAAGACAATATACGAAGAAACTGTACTTTGAGTCCGATTTTAAAAGCTACAAACATGTCTATGAAGTTTATTCTAAAGACTGCGAGACTAATGAAGTAGTTCATATATCTTTTCCAACATTTATGGCAGTGTTAAAAAAACAAAACTGTTGCATATTTAAGCCAAAAAATGATATGTGCGACACCTGCACATCATACGAATCGAAGAACTTAACCCAAGATCAGTACGACATTCATAGAATGGATATACAAGACATGAGAAATGAAAAGTTAAATGACATGAAAAACGCCAATTCGGGATTAAACTTGTTGTTATGCATTGACATGCAGGCAGTGAAATTGATTCCACAGACAAATGCAAATGCCACGTACTATAAAATGAAATTGCAAGTGCACAATTTCACAATTTATAACGTCATTTCACATGAATCTGACAATTTTGTCTGGGACGAAACAGATGGTACCCTTGTTGCTTCTACCTTTGCTACATGTATAATAAAATACATAAAAAAATGCCGTTAAAAAGTCACCAAATATTCATCACATAACTATATATTCCGATGGTTGTTCCTACCAGAACCGAAATGTAATTCTCTCTAACGCAATATTATCTTTATGTGTTCAAGAAAACATAACGGTAGAACATAAATATTTAATAGTGGGACATACACAAATGGAGTGTGATTCGACCCACTCCCTCATTCAAAGAAAAATCAACAAGAGACAAATAAATTTACCATCTGAGCTGTCTGGCTTGATTAGAGAGTCTCGAAAGAACCCCTTTCCTCTAAAAGTGCATCATATTGATTACAAGTATTTCCTTGACTATAAAAATATTCCTAAGCGCTACGTATCTATTCGACCAGGTAAAATTTAACACACATGTATAAATTATATATAAAAAACTCAGTATCTTCATTACAGGCAAAAAATCCGGAGAGCCAACTGTTAATATGATCCGTGCCTCGGGATATGATCCATCTGGAATAATTTATTATAAAACAAATATCAACGACGATTATAACGTTTTGCCACAACGTACGCAACAAAAATTTAAGGACATCGAACCTTCACAGTTACATATTGAAAGAATACCAATATCCAAAAAGAAATGGGAACACCTTCAGGAACTTAAATTTTTACTTCCGGCTGACTGCCACAGCTTTTATGATAATACACCCTTTATTTCTTAAACCTATCCTAATTTGCTATTTGTGATGCAGGTTTTGTTGTTTTCAAATGAATTATTTTGTTTTTCTGTACCAGTTTAATTTTATTTTATTTTCTCAAATTAAATTTATTAATTAAATTATTTCTTCCCGAATTTTTTTAAAAGTTATAAGCAATTTTGTAGTTTGTGTTAAAATACTTACAATAAATAGATACAAAAAGACATAACTTGTTAAAAACTTTTTTTAGTTACAGCCTAAAAGCACATTTTGTTATTTTAACCATTTGTTTTGTTTTATGCACAATTTTTTTCTTGTAGTTACGGCTTTTTGGTTTCAGAAAAATAGAGTGCAAAAGGCCGCAACTAACATTTCTTAAAAACTAATTTGTTCCCATTAATTTGGTTTTCATAAACAAATCCGTCTTTGTTTTCTAAGCTTCAATCTACAATTTGGAAATTTAGCTTTAAGTAGTCTTTAATTTATAACGTTTTTTGCTTCTCCTGTAAAATACTAAAAATGTTAGTTACGGCCTTTTGCATTTTAGGTGACGATATGTAGGTAGAGTTTGTATTAAAAAAAGTAAATATGTTAGTATATAAATTTATATTCTTAAATATTTGATAAGCCATATAAATTAAAACGAAGTTTTCGTGAAGAATCTAAAGAAATTGTAGAATTGGTAGTGGACGAACTGGCGGACAAACTTTGCTGGAAAGGCACAGAAGATAAAAAGAGTGTACGCAGCCTGAGTGCTGCAAAAGCCATAAGAAGTAAGTTATTTTATATATTTCATTTAATTATTTAATTGACTTTTGAAATTCAATAGATGCTGCAATTTGCATTGGATTGCCAGAGGATGAATATATGAAAAGTACAAAAGCATTCTTCCAATTCACTAAAAATAGACAAGAGTCTAGAAAGCAATATATGACAAAGGCAAAGATAAATAAATAAAATAAAAAAATCAATAAAATTATTTTTAAGCCAGAATATTTGAAAAAGACTTACTATTTTATTATATTTAAAAGCTTACAAAAATATTACGATTATAAGTTTAAAAAAATATTACGATTATAAGCTTGCTGCAGCATGATTAGAATACTATTTTCCCGTAAGCTTATTATATAATTAGAATTCTAAACTTGTTCACAAGGGTTCACTTTTCGTTATTAAACAATTGTTAAGAAGCCTTTCACAATAATATTCACAACAGTTTTCTAAACTTAAGGTTTATGGTAGCAAGTTTGTTACAAGTTATTTTTGTACTGTTTTGTTTTATTGGGTAGTGCCCTTCGGATTTATTCTGTGTGGACAATGAATGTCTGTCAGGAAAAGAGAAATTGAAGGATAACCCTGCCTTACCTTTCGTTTAAGTGAAGTAATGTGGTGTATACAATTGTAAAAGATACAAAAATGGCGGGGAAAGCCAACAATAATTAATATACACCTCCTACGCGGACAATCCATAATTCTGAACTAAATTACCAATTCATTTTTATAATTTTTTTTTGTTTTTAAATTTCAAAAATGACAAAAAAAAAAAAAACATTAAATTAGTCAATATCAATTATATATAACTTGCAAAATTAGTGTTATATTATCTTAATTTAGTTTTATTATGTTGGTTATTTTTCATTTTTTTCTACTATTTTTAAGTTCTTATGTATAGCAAAATTAATTAATTTTAAAGTTACTGCACTCTTGAAATAGGTTAGCCTTATAAGTGGTTGTGACAATCAATACATAAAATCAAAATTCTGTAGTATCAACTAAATTTGACAATTTATACAGTCGAATCCAGTAATTACAACAGAACGTAGTGATAGTATATAATATGACTACCAATATTAGGTTTGCACCAAATCCGGTTGTAAGAACGAATCGGGTTTCCTTGTGTACAATTACAAATAGTTTCTGCAACAATACTTAAAAAATAATAAAAGAATGGACAGATAGCAAAAATAATTGTTTTTCGATATAAATATTCATTCCTGACTGGTGTTAAATAATAGAGATGAATTATTCTGGTGGTGAAAATAAAAAGAAACTTTCAGACATTTTTAAAAATAAAATTTTACTTCAAATGCCCACCAAAAAAAATTTTTTTTATGCAGAGCTGAGTAAAATAACTGTATTTATAAAATAACTGCAAAATAATCTAAAATCCTTAGAAACATGCTCTTGCCATTGCCATACTTATCGAGTAAAGTGAATACCGGGAAGAAGTTTTTTGTGAGGACTTGGACTCTTCATATTGGGAATGATAAGTATTTGCATTAGTTTATGTCCATATAACAAATTCTTGTTATTAGGAAAAATTTTTTCCTATATTTCAATATTTTAACAAGTTTCATGTTGTTGCAATTTTTTCTTCCAAACATCATTACAGACTCATAATCCCAGTACCCTGGAGTACTGTAGGGTACTAATATATTGCAAACCATATGCATATTCTTCTTCTACTTCATCCACTTGAATTTATTTAATAACGAACGGTTTATTATGTTAGTTAAGTCTCGGCATCGTAACCACCATTTGGCATGATTAGGTTCTATCAAGTTTTTCTGTGTTTTTTTGAAATCGTTTGCGAAGGGGAGGCAAAGTGGTGAAGGAGCGTCAACAACCAAACATGCAATTTAAATAAATCATAATGGCAACTAAAGACTTATTTCTCATGGAGTACAATTTCACGCTGTCGATGCGTTTAATTATTTAAAACAACAACAACAAAAAACTAATAATATATTTATATGTTAAATTAATGCTTCGCAGATAACGATGCAGCAGAAAAATACACACACGAAGAAAAATCTATTTGTCTTAGGTGTAGACATATTCCATATTATCAACATACATACATCCATTCATCTTTTTAGTATCTATTCGCATTGACTAGATGACTTCGAATATAGCACGAGCTGTTTATGAGCCACATCTTTACCTTTAAGAAAAAACAGCACAGTGTTTGCAAAAAATAAAAATATAAACAAATAGTGCAATGTGCAGCATTTATTAACCTAAGCCGGAAAGTAGCTGAATAAATAGTACCTCTATACTTGCGGTTAGTAAGACGCCTAAGACACATATAGCATGTGATAGTTTTCGCCATCAATTAAATATAGCGTCACAGAGCCAGTGAGTCAGTCAGTGCTGAACGTATATGTTACATAGTACAACATTTTTGAGTTAATTGATTTGGGACTCAATTCTGAGAATTGCAACAGAAAGCAGCCCGGAAAAAAAGAACTTCTGCATCATTAGTTTTGTCAAGTCGGATGCCATTATAATTTAATGGGAATACGAATTTTTTTGCTCAAGGTGGATTTTTATCACTTTTTGGATATTTTAACACGGTTATAACTCTATATGCATTAATGGTGACATAATTAGTTACCAGTCATTGTTTAATTTATATGTGTTTTTGTCCAATATCTTTTAAAATATTTTATCTTTCTGTTTCGAACACTTTTAGAAGTAAGGCCTTCTTCTTCTTTCCTCCATTCTGCCGCAAGACAGAATTTTCTAGGTGTTTCTTTTTCTGTCCCGCGGCAGCCTTTAGTTTCATTTTTTAACTTGGCGACTCGAAACAAAAGATTTTCGGTTATTTTTTGTTTATTTAACGCTTCTGTGCTCCTGGTATCAAAATTATCCATTGTGATACATCTTTGGTGCAATTGTCTGCTTATTGCTCGCGAATATAAATTAAAACAACTTTTCACTAATTTTATTATAAAATTATATTGTTTTTAAGAACCATCTATATGTTTCCAAATAAAATAAGAATATATAGCTATGCAAATGCCATCGAATTTCATGATCTAGTTTTTTTTTTTGGCAAAAAAGTGGTCTGGGGCATTTGCGAGTTTTCATTCGGTTTTGAAGTTTTAAAGCTTTTTGGAAAGAAAATTTAATACCGATCCCGAATTATATAACAATTTGTCTGAAAAATTAAAATAAAGAACGAAATTCTCGTAAAATCTGAAAAAAAAAGTCATATTTTCCCCATATAAACACACTCGAAATTTTCAATCGCGTTGAGCACCCTCTAAATGTTTTTTGATTGGCCCAAAACTTTTTATTTCTCACTTTTTTTGCTATTCGCATATTTCTAGGAGGTGCGACCGAGAGTTTGAACACTTTTTTTTCTCCATATAATGAAGGGCCACCCTAACGTACACGTATGTTGTTTATTTAGATCAAATTTATTATGGTTTGTTTATTCGAATGGCAAATAATTATTATAATCCCCCCAATTCATCATTATTATATGTGGCAGCAGTGCATGTGATTCTGGTTTAAAAGAATTTCTATTCTCAAACATAATTAATTAATGTGAAAGAGAGATAGATAGATAGAAAGAGAGGGCGAGAGAGAGAGAGAGAGCACTTAAAAAATATCGGTATTTTGTTTTTTGTTTATTAAATATTCTATTGTTCTTGTTTGTATCTATTCGTTTACATTTTGCGTAATGCTGTTGCTTATTGTTGTTGTATGTGTCGTAACACAAAAAACGTGCGAAATCTTAAGTTAACTATTGTTGCAAATGATTAATATTTTCACATATGTAATTGTCAATGACATGTGAAAGTTAAAATTCTAGGAAAAATAAAGATCAGATAAAGTTGCAATTATATACTTGTAGCATATACATATAGTCCTGACATCCCACGTACCACTAAGATCCCAATCTAACAATAAATTTTTACCGATATGTACATCCTCTAAAAGTCTTACCTCGATTTATTTTCCAACAAGAAATACTTAATTTTTACTTTATTGGTGGATTTTTGTAACAGAATTTTGATCGTTATTTCTATCGGTTAACTTTAAACCTTATAAAAGCTCAGTGTTGCCTTTTTAGCGTATTAGTTGCTAGATGTAGCCACGTTTTTTGCGTTTAGCATCCAAAATATATGAAAAGATGCTAGATGCTAACTTAGCATCTTTTATTAATAAAACGTTGCTTTTAGCATCTTTTTTGTATTTTTTTTCATTATTTTTGAACATACAATTTTAATTTTTATGGTATTGATACGCTTTAATTTCTCAAAGGTAATACGAGAATTTTGTGTACTACTCTTTTTACCACTCTTCTCGTTTCTTTCAACAAATACAACAAAACATTTTGAAATAGAAGAATGTAGACAACAACAACCGTTTTTAATGAATTAAAAAGTCGATTGCCAAAAAATATTATTGTATTAAAAAAATGCCAAAACTTTCAATACAAAACACATCAAACCGGGTAAAATATATTAAAGGAGTTTAAATTTATGTCATCTGAAACAGAAAAAAATCGAATCCAATGGGGTTATATCACAGAACAATATTGGGATACAACACTGAATACAACCTCTTTATGAATTGAAGTTAACAAAAATTCAATTTGGGAAAATCCATTTAAAGAGTTATAAGTATTTGTATTATCTTTATTAGTTTTGTTTTTCTCAAAATCCAAAGTTGAACGTTTGTTTCTTTTAATGGCTTTAGTTAAAAGCTAACTTTGAACAGAATAAAATCCGAGTCGTTATATTCTGTAATACGTATAAAAGAAAGTTTGAAATTGAAAAATGCGTGCTGTTACACTTAAAATATACCGAGCGATGTCGTAGATAAAAGTCGATCGTCAGAAAAATAGCAGAGCCAAGAAGAACTTCAAGATGAAGACTTCACAGAAATATTAGATTCCATAAACCAATTATTGTAACATAATGGTATCTTTTGATAATGTAAATTCTGTTATATTTGAAATTAAAAAAAATCCCTCTAAAATTTAAAATATTTAATTTAAAATTAAAAAAACTCAATTTGATGTTAAAACAAGTAAGAAAATTATAGTCGGTCTAGACCGACTATACGATACCCTATACCATGCGTTTAGAGACCTTATCTCTCAGGCCCAACTAACTGGATATAGAAAATAAGCATAAACCAAATTTGAGTGGGATTTTTATTAAGTTTTTCGGCTGCAGATATGAAAAAGTTCATATCGGATGCTATATCTATATGGGGACTAGGCCCAAAAATGGATCGATCCTGATCATGTTTGGTAAAGTCTCTTGTATTTTGCAAAAATATATACAAACACAATTTGAAAAGAATCAGTGCAATATTTCTGTTTTTTGATGGATTTAAGTGAAGATGGGGAAGCAGCTCTATATGGGGCCTATGACTAAGAGTTGTCCAATAGGGATAATTTTTGGACTACTGATTAATGGATGTAATATATACACACAAACCCAATTTGACTAAGATTTGTATGATAATTTGGATCTTATGGCAATATATGTTGATTTCATAGGGGTCATTTGTTTGGGGGCTAGGTCTGAACATGGACCGATTCTCACCAATTTCAATAGCGTTCACCCCATGGCCGATAACAGATAAAATACCAAATTTCGTCAAAATATATTCATACTTGCGACCTGCAGTTTGATTACAAGCTTTACATGGACACACAGACGGACGGACATCGTTAAATCGAATCAGATAGTGATTCTGATTCGATCTGTATAATTAAAGATGGGTGTAGGTCAAATATTTTTGGTTGTTACAAACAGCAGCACAAAGTCATTATACCCAAACCACATAGTGGTATAGGGTATAAAAATTACAGATGAAATCCAAAAGTACGTTTTAGCACCTTTTTTTTTTTACAAATTTAGCATCTTTACAATTTCAAATTAAAGCAACGCTGTAAAAGCTTGTCCTCAAATTTTTATTTGATTTACTTGGTGGTTACAAATATCTCTTACCCTGGTCTAGTAGTACGTCTTGCATGTCCTGCAAATAAATTTTTGTTATAATGTTTTTCAAAAACAATTACGGATTATATGCTAGACATTGATCTGGTTATTTTACTTGATGCTTACTGAAATTTTTACATGTTAACATGGCAGGAAATAAGGCTAGATATTTTCTTGCTTTTATTAAACGATGCACAGTGTCAGATTTTGCCATTTTAGGAGGGACTAAAGTCTGTACTTTGAAAACTATTAAAGGTAAAGCCACGAATTTTTGAATTCGGTGTTATCATTAAAATACGCTTATTTTTTAAATATGCCAAAAATATAATTATTTTTTATACCCTATACCACAATCTGGTTTGGGTATAATGACTTTGTGCTGCTGTTTGTAACTACCAAAAATATTTGACCTACACCCATCTTTTATTATACCGTTCGAATCAGAATCGTTAACTGATTCGATTTAACCATGTCCGTCCGTCCGTCCGTCCGTCCGTCTGTGTGTCCATGTAAACCTTGTAATCAAACTGCAGGTCGCAAATAATATATTTTGATGAAAATTGGTATATAAGCTTTTACCGGCCATAGGATGAACGCTATTGAAATTGGTGAGAATCGGTCCATGTTCAGACCTAGCCCCAATACAAATGGGTTTATATGCGTTTATTACATCCATTAATGAGTAGTCCGAAAATGATCCCTATGGGACAACTCTTAGTCATAGGCCCCACACAGAGCTGCTTCCCGATCTTCAGTTAAATCTATCAAAAAACAAAAATATTGCACTGATTCTTCTCAAATTTTGTTTGTATATATTTTTGCAAAATAAAAGAGATTTACCAAACATGATCAGGATTGGTTCATTTTTGGACCTAGTCCCCATATAGATATAGCATCCGATATGAAAAAATTAATAACAATGCCACTCAAATTTGGTTTTTGCATATTTTCTATATCCAGTTAGTTGGAGCGAAGAGATAAGGTTTCTAAACCATGGTATAGGGTATCGTATGGTCGGTCTAGACCGTCTATAATTTTCTTACTTGTTTGTTATATAATAGTAGTTAAGTATATGAAAATTTTAAAATTGTATTTACATTATTTATTCCAAATCAGATCCATCAGAGTCGTCATTATAAACGTCTGGCTCTTTTAGCAATGCCAAAACTTCAGGTGTTAAAACATGTTTTTTTAGTTTTCGGATTTTTGCGCAAATAGCATATTAAGGGATCTGAGATATCAAAAGTTTATGCAATAAATCAGTATAGGAATCAACTCTAGATGTTTTTCTCGTGAAATTTAGACGATATCTTCTGTTTTCTTTATTCCTAGCTTCCTGTGCTTCTTCCGATAATTGGCCTATTGGGAGTATACAGTTATCTATAATTTCTTTTGCATGGTATATGACTTTGTGTAGCGTCACTGGCATAAAGTACCATGAATATTTCTCTAAATAAATATTTCTTGTAATCATTGCGAAATTTTTTAAAAGCTGTGGAATTTATTGCATATCCTGATGATAAACATTCTAGGATAATGTGAAAAAGTTTTATCAGTTTCAAGTCAATACCAATTATATCTGTTTCCGTGTTTCCATCGTCTGAATTTTCCGGATTTTTGTTTTGGCATATCGACCAGTAATCCCACCATTTCATTTTTAAAACGTTTTTGGATATGTTTTTTCCTTTCCAATAATTCGTCTCTCTAACATGTCATTTTGTAATGTCTGTTCTGTATGCAATGTGTAATAGACATTCCGTAAATCAGATCTAGGCATGCAGAAGAGATATGCCTTAACGCATCATATGCTGATCCACTGTTGGTGTTGCTTCACATATACAAAATGCTTGTGACGATGAATAATTAGAAAGAGCACTGCACACTTTTCCATCAGTCATACACAAAATTAATTACGAAGTAGCATTAACAGTAAAATTTCCAATTGTGACAATGGTTGGTATAAGTGCCGAAATTTGTTTTTCAATTACCTTCACTTCATTTAAAATAAGTTCTTTCGTCTCTTCAGCAAACATAAATTTTATTGGCCGACAATACCGCGTTGAAGATGGTACCAAGTATTTCCAAATAATTTTTTTAAGTCCATCGTTTGGATTTACATATATTTCAATTGGAACCATGGAAATACTAAATAAACTTTCGTCCGAAATATCTTCTTGAGCAAATATTTGCTTGTATTGACTATGTTCAGCTCCATCACAGCCACATTTAATAATGATAATTACATCACTGAAGTTGTTCAGTATAGATAGCGAAACTTCTTCGTAAACGCAACATAGTCTAACAACTGTATGATCAATTAATGATTGGCGATTAATAACAGCATACGATTCAGTGACAACAATACCATCCGGGTAGCATAAACGCTTTGATTGCCATACTAAATCGCAAGATGGATATATCTTAGGATTTACAGCATTTGTATGTTATCTTAGTAATTGATATTTATGCGTCGAAAAGTCGGTATCAATTATCATTGCCAGGGCTTGCTCAGGAGAAAGAGTTGTTGGTCTTTCACTACATGTTCTAGCCTTTTTCAACATGACAAGTTTTATTAACAAAAGTTTTTAATGTCTTAACATCAATAGTTTGATTGGATCCGTTATTAATAATTCCTAAAATAGAATACAAGACGCGCTCATATATGTCACTTGCCACAGCTGAACACCAAACATCGCAAATTTGTCGATGGGACATTTGCGAGTTAATGCTGAACTTTTGAAAAAATGTGTGTGGTGTATGCAAAAAGGTGCAAAAATTATTTTGTAATCCCAAAAGGTCATAAATCAGTTGATCATGTGGTGGAAACAAAAGTGTGGAATCCAATGGTATTCCATATTTTGGAGTCCATGGAATATTTCTCACTTTACAGATATACTTACAATAAAAGGATTTATATAAAACGGCACGTAAAAATTATCCTCATCTTAATCTTCGGTGCTTTCATCTTCAAACTGCATAATTTTTGAACTCCACCAACAAACCTCCGCAAGCAATGCATCTAATTTTTTGCCTTTGAATCGATTTTCCATTTGCATGGTCACGTGGTGGAACCTCTCTCCTTATTCGTCCGATTCCTGAGGTAATTGTGCCAAAAAGGTATCAAAGTGGAAATGCATGAAATGTAATTTTAACGCCATAGATGCATTGATTTTTTCAAAATAATACAGCAACTTGTCCAATCGTGTCTGTATGTCATCTCGCTGTACACGGTTCTTTCCTAAAACTCTTTCGAAATAAGATGCATTGCTTGCGAATGTTTGTTCTAAAATTATGCAGTTTGAAGACGAAAGCTCCGAAGATGAAGATGAAACTGAAATTGGGGGACACACTGGAGAAAACATGCCCTTGAATATTATGGTTAACTCGGATGATGATGCAGACTCAGACCATGAATATGAACATCCTACGAAGCAAAGAAGATCATCAGAACCACAAGCGTCAACTTCAACGAAAATAGATATTGACAATAATTGAAAATGTTCTAAATTTTGTTTCCATCCATAGATAACAAATAAAAATCTTATATTTTCTGTGTAAGAATAGCTGTAATATGAATCGGAATTTTTATTTTCATGCAAAATAAAGTTTATAAAGAAAAAAAAAAACTGCATACTTGTGGATTTGCAATCCAGTTATTTAGAAAAAAAAAGGTTAAAATGGGGAAATATGGGGAAATGAGCATTTTTGCGATTTTGAGTGCAATGGATGCACTTTTTTCGGGTAGGTTTGTTCCGCTTTTTTTCCTATTCAATAACTTTATTTCAGACACAAAGGATATATTTCGTACGGTCACCGAGTTATAACCGTGTTAAAATATACGAAAAGTAATAAAAATCCACAGTGAGCAAAAAACTCGTATGGCCATTAAATTATAATGGCAGCCAACTTTACAAAACTAATGATGCAGAAGTTCTTATTTTTTGGGCTGCTTTCAGTTGCAATTCTTAGAATTGAGTGCCAAATCAATGAGCTGCAAAATGTTGTACATATTATACTGCATTCAAACTTAAGTGAAAACAAGTAAGAGTGTTAAATTCGGCCGAATCTTTGATACCCTCCACCTTTTTCATTTTCAATTTTCATTTTTTTTAACATTTTCCATTTTTCACTTTTCAATTTTCATCTTTCGTTGTTAATTTTTAGTTTTCCATTTTTAATTTCCATTTTGCATTTTCCATTTTCCACCTTTCATTTTTCATTTTCCATTTTCGATTTTTAATTTTTCATTTTTCATCTTTCAATTTTAATTTTGCATTTTCCATTTTCCATTTTTAATTTTCATTTTTCATTTTCCATTTTTTATTTTTAATTTTTAATTTTCCATATTCCATTTTCCATTTTTCAATTTTCATTTTCCATTTTCCATTTTTTATTTTCCATTTGTCCATTTTTCAATTTCCATTTTTCATTTTTCATTTTTCATGTTCCATTTTCCATTTCTCATATGCCATTTTTAATTTTCCATTTTCCATTTTTAATTATTAATTTTCCATTTTCCATTTTTCATTTTATATTTTCATTTTTTATTTGCCATTATTCATTTTCCATATTCCAATTTCCATTTTTAATTTTTAATTTTTCATTTTTCAATTTTCATTTTTCAATTTTCATTTTCCATTTTCCTTTTATCATTTTTCATTTTTCATTTTTCATTTTCCATTTTTCACTTTCCATTTTCCATTTTTCATTTTCCATTTTCCAATTTCCATCTTTCACTTTTAATTTACCATTTTCAATTTTTCGTTTTCCGTTTTCCATTTTTCATTTTCCATTTTTCAATTTTAATTTTTCATTTTCCGTTTTTTATTTTTAATTTTTAATTTTCCATATTCCATTTTTCATTTTCCATTTTTCATTTTTCCATTTTTCCATTTTTCAATTTCTATTTTTCATTTTTCATGTTCCATTTTCCATTTTCCATTTTTAATTTTCATTTTTCATTTTCCATTTTCCATTTTTCATTTTCCATTTTCCATTTTTCATTTTATATTTTAATTTTTTATTTGCCATTATTCATTTTCCATATTCCAATTTCCATTTTTCATTTTTCAATTTTCATTTTCCATTTTCCATTTATCATTTTTCATTTTTCATTTTTCATTTTTCATTTTTCATTTTCCATTTCTCACTTTCCATTTTCCATTTTTCATTTTCCATTTTCCAATTTTCATCTTTCACTTTTAATTTACCATTTTCCATTTTTAATTTTCCTTTTTCTTTTCCATTTTTCATTTTCCATTTTTCAATTTTAATTTTTCATTTTCCATTTTTTATTTTTAATTTTTAATTTTCCATATTCCATTTTCCATTTTTCAATTTTCATTTTCCATTTTCCATTTTTCATTTTTAATTTTTAATTTTTCCATTTCTATTTCCATTTTGCATTTTTCATTTTCCATTTTCCATTTTTTATTTTCCATTTTTCCATTTTTAAATTTCCATTTATCATTTTTCATTTTTCATGTTCCATTTTCCATTTCTCATATGCCATTTTTAATTTTCCATTTTCCATTTTTAATTATTAATTTTTCATTTTCCACTTTTCATTTTCAATTTTTCATTTTTCATTTTCCATTTTCCATTTTCGATCTTCAATTTTTCATTTTCCATTTTTCAATTTTAATTTTTCAATTTTCAATTTTCATTTATCAATTTTCAATTTTCAATTTTCATTTTCCATTTTCCATTTTTTATTTTTCATTTTCCATTTTTTATTTTTATTAATTTTTAATATTTAATTTTATTGATAAAAAAATATGTGGTAAAACTTTCTTAGGCCAATGTGACACGTGCAGTATTAATATACACACAACTGTAATGACTTCAACAATACGAAGAATTACAACATATACAACATATCTTAAGAAAAACAACAAACACACTGAAAAATTTTATTTTTCAAGAGTTTTTTTCAAAGTTTCACTCATAGCTCGTGAACTCTTTGAGCGATTTTGACGATTTTAGACAGCAACTCCTTTGGGATGCTAATAAACGATTTCATACAAAAACCAATGGTCTAGCTTAGATATTGACGGCATGATCGTGATTTCCACAGACAGACGGACATCGGTATATCAAATTCCCTTGTTATAAAGATCAAGAAAATATATTTTTTTGGGGTCTCAGGAATTTATTTCGATGTGTTACAAACGGAATGACAAACCTTTATATACCCTCTGCCACTGAGGTGTAGAGGATATAAAAAAAAAAAACTTGAGTTTACTTAGTCCCCGTAAAATGACAAAATCTGACACTGTACGATGGGCTAAACATATTATTTATCCCTATATGAAAAAGCAGTTATACACATCTCCAGTTAGACCGATTCGGGAATATGGGTCTATTATATACGAACCGCAAACCAATACACACACTGAAATGGAATTATGTTAACCTTCCCTCGTATGATATGAAATTAGCATTAATTAATTGAGCCGCTCACAAAAAATAAAATAATAAAAATAATAAAAAATAAATAAATACATAAATAAATACATTACATTCGTATAGACGGACGGAAGGACGATAAAACATTGTCCGATCGGCTTAAGATTTAATTGAATAAACTGTGAGTCAGGTCAACTATTTTTAATCCTTAAATTTTAACGTGTTAAAATTTAGTGCTGGGTGTAGTGATATTTTCAAGAATATGTAATATGCAAAAATTTTTCTTTAATATGGTTTATATGTTTATTTTAAGTTTCCATACTTTGAAATGGTTTCCATTTAGTGTTACTTCAAAAACAATGATTAGACCGTACGGCTTTCTAGTTTTTTTTTTTATCTGGCTTATTACAAGAATTTGGTTTTCGTGCTGCAATCATTTTGATTAAACAGATTTTTACGATGGCGATATAATAGACCTTAATAATAGTGGCAGAAACTTTAAACATTTTTTTTATAGAAAACTGCATCTCAGTTAGTATCACCTTTGAAATGGGTAACATTTTAAGTTTTGATGTAAAATAACATACATATATAAAAGTAATCTTGTCGGAAATGGTTGCGAAAAATTTTTAAACCATAAATTCCAAAATTCTTTAATAATTTAAGTATTTCCATTGCCTAACATGGTGTTGTATACCGGTTTCTTGTTAGAACTGAATTTAAGCCATTCACTTATTCCACACAACTTTTTTTATGTATAAGTCCAACTACAAATCTTTTCAACAAGAAGATTTCGAATTCAAATTATAACTGATTGCTCTCAAGCTGAATGGTATTTATATATTTCTTTTTTTTTTGTTTGTATTATTTACGCTGACAAATTATAAATTCATGATTACCAATACTTTTAGAGCTACCTACGCATTATCTATACGATCCAAGAACGTATATGTATTACGTAAGGCGCCATCAATACGTTAACGTTATAGTCGATTCTATTCCATATTATATTTTATGTAGTACATGCTAAGTTACAATTCAGGTGAGGTCAATTTTGAAGACTTTTAGTTTAAGAATTGTTTGCGGAAAAACAAATACGATTGTTACATTCATTTTATGTGTATGTAATTTTGTTTTTGGGTTTGCCAGCAACACAAAAATTTTACATTGTTCAATCGTTGCTATTCTGTTTAACACTTGTTGGGCCTATTGTATACATATGACCCATTTTAATGGAAATTCACCAATTGCGGTATTGAGATTGTTTACCAAAATATTAGTCTAAGCTAATTACAAAAATAATATCATTGTTAGATTACGATGACAAAAACTATATCGGTATTCACATTCTAATATGTAAAAATATTAATATAATATGCGATTTTAAATATTCTAAATTACTTAAAATATAATATGCACTGTAAATATGTTTGTAGGTATAAGAAGAAACAACTAAACTTCCGTTGGGTTAAAGGAGACAGAAGGGATTGAACCAAAAATTGCTGCCTAAGGTGCTCTATTTGTATATAATCAAAGCTAATGCTTATTTTTTTATTATTAATTTTTTGTACTCTACGCAAAATCCTCTAATCTGTTGGGTCTCAAAATGAACTGAAAACAGAAGAAGTAAATGTTTCCTGTTTATGCTTCATTAACTTTTTCCAATAAACTTCCCTATGTTGGTACTTTAAATCAAAGTATTAGAAACATGTGGCCGTATAACTTTATTTTACTTTTTATATAGGCTTGGTTGCCCTTTCAAGGCCGGCAAACAATAGAAAATACATTATTTTTGTGTTAATTGATTTGATGCATCTATTTTATAATACGATTTCTCAAATGGTTGAAAATAGATGTTCATCTTTTCTCTGAGGGTCTAAATATGATGGATGAGAAATTTGCAATTTGCTGACTAAATTATTCAATAATAATATTCGCCATTAATAGTTTTTACTTTGTTGTGGTAATCAATGTAGTTAATTGCGAGAAAATCTTTGTCTATTGCTTTGACTGTTTCTTACTATTTGGTGTAACGTAATGAAACCATGTTGTCCAAACCATTTCTGGATTGTGCTATGGGAAGTACATACTTATCTACAAAGAGTTCTTTAAAATTATCGCAAGAGTGTTCTAATGGTCAATTGCAACAATTGCGGCCTGTATTTCAATTGAAATGTCCAAAGCTGTACAAATCTCACTCCCCTTTAGTCTTCTATCATTTATAGTGACATCATGGACTTTTTTACCATTTCTAGAAATTCGACCTCATCCTAAAAGCCTCACTAAAAATACTTCTATGACCGTGTTTGAATTTGGCTGTCCAATATGTTACCCCATATAAACCTCATATAACAAATTCGTTTCTTTACAGTTTATTTAAATATAATTTTATGAATAATTTCTAAAATTAATTTGTAGAATTAGCAAAAGATGCTTCTTAAAAAAGTGTCCAAATAATTTTATATACTCAATAATTTCAGAAATTCAAATCGATTTTTTAATAGAAAAATAATTGCATTCAATCCACATGCAACATTTTAATAACATAATATTGTTTGTCCAAGTAATAAACGGCTTAATACTTTTGTAATTGATTTAAGAGTTCAAAAGCAAAAGCAATTGAATATGTTTTTTTCGTAATTGGTTTTTTTCTCTATACAGAATTAAATTAGTTGACGACAATTTCATATATAATAAAAATGGATATTTGAGCATTTTGATGAATCATATTCATTATTGATCGGAACTTGACAGCTCTAAAGCCAAAAATATTACACATACTGATAGTGTGCCAAATAGTGCATCATGACCGTAAAAAATGTTTCTAGTTTTTGTCTGTGTGGGTACTACACTTTTTCTCTTTATTAATCTAAATGTTTTGGTGAATGCATGCTATAGTTTTATATCTTTCAATATTTTCACTATTGTTATTATTTTTCGTTGCATTTTTTTTTTGGTTTATCTACCACGTTTGCATGTAGAATGTCTTGATTTTTTGTATCATACACGCGTGGCCAATTGTTGCATGTGCGGTCAGTTCTTAATGCATGACTACGCCAAGATCTATATCATTAATTTCTAAAATGTTCATTCCATGCAGAAGTTGTTATTGCTTTAATGTTAGTAAGTTCTGCATAGATAGGCTTCAAATTATAGGATTATAATTGAGATAAATTACATTTTCAAAAGTTTTCTTAGAGGAGTTCGTATATTTATTTGCATAAAAACCATAGATTTAATTCCAATCAAAATTGAATTATAAAAAAAATATATCGATAGCAATTCGTTGCTTTCTGTAAACAAGTCGTTCCCAATATAAAAAAAAAATATATATTCAGCGATTAAATTACATTTTTTCTTCATCCTTTTTTAGATGTGCAAAATACTCGTATAATATTTAGCAATAAAATATGACGATAAAATAATAATAATGTGTTATGAACTATATATAATACGTGACGAATAAGCTACATTAAAAAAAATACCAAATTTTATACAATATTTCATTTATAATTGAATATATTCATATTGGTAACTGTCAAACTAAAGTAAATAAAACAAAATGATAATTGTGTTGAATTAACAACAGATTCTTAACATTCTTGACATTCAAATTCAGTTAAATCTTATTATACCCTCCACACCACTGTGCAGAACGTATGTATAATTTTATCATTCGATTTGAAATAATTGTGAATTAGGGAAATCTGAACCCAGTAAGATATATATTCATTATCTTTACAATAAGCGGTGTTAACCGGCAATAACCGTCTCACAGTGGCTCCATTTGAGTTTTTTCGTTGTTAAAATCATAACTATTGAACCGATTGAGATAATCAAATAAGTTAAAAGGCATATGGTAGATAATTATCCAGCCTATAAAATAGCTGTTAGAACAAAGTGCAACATCTTCTGGATGCTTACTTATGGGTTATCAAAGTTGAAATTTGTTAACGGCATGAAATAAATCATGTTTATATTAACTAAAAAAAATGATTTTTAACAATTTTATATATTTCATGTTTCTTATTTAAGTTTTTTTATATTTTTAAATTATTATCAATAAATAAAAATAAAATCAAAGATTTTATCAAAGATTTTACTTTCCATCAAAGGTGAAAAATAGTGGAAAAAATAGACAGTTGGTAAATATCGATTTACCTGTAATATACTGAATAAATACATAAATCAATAGAAATAAAAAAGATTACGATTAGTTACCCTTTTCTTGTATTCCACCTAAAACTGGACCAAATTGCCTAAAAATTGTTTTTTTTTAACTGGACCAATGTCTTTTTTACCTTTTTACCTCTAGCAGTCGAAGGAGCAACTAGGAGCAGCTAGACTTTGTTGAATTAGACAAAGGAATAATCAGAGAACATATTTTGAAAATATGGCAGAGATAAAAAATTATTCATGTTTTTATTTTCTATCAAAGTTGTAAATAGCGCTTTACCTGAAGAAACAAAAAGCAAACAGTAAAATTTATTTTCTACAAAATAGCGAACAAATACATAAATCAATAGAAATAAAAAAATTACTATTAGTTATCTAGTTTTTTTTTATATTCTAGCTGAAAGAAACTGGACCAAATTGCCTAAAAATTATGTGTTGTTTTGAAAACTGAAAATCGACCAACTTCTAAACTAAAAATCGGATTTTATTGAAGATAGCAAATTTGTAATCTTTGAACAATCTATTTATATAAAATTCATTTTCTGTTTGTTTGTTTGTAGGGCACACTATACTTTTTTGTATGTGAGGTGCCACGCCTACTGGTTTTATTCCGCCCATTTTCACATAACTTCTCACACTCATCATTCCTGAACTCACACATAGACTGTCGGGTTTTAAGTACTCAAATAATTTTTTTTGTATGAGTGGTGCTACGCCCACTAACCCAGTCCCACCCATTTTTGGTACGACTACTCACATTAACAACCAATTGACGTGCAGAAAGTTTCCAGACTCTGGCCGTCACAGTACCCTACATATATGATGATATGTATTTACCATGAATGGGAGGTGCCATGCCCACTTGTTTGATCCCACCCATTTTTAGCCCGACTTCTCACATTACTTACTTATGTACTCCTACAAAATTTCAGGAATTTTCCTTTAATAAAGCTCCAGATATATGATGTTAATTACTTTTTACATATGGGAGGTGCCACGCCCACTTCATAAATTTAAAAAAATATAGCCTACTTAATTTTCCGATGCAAGCGTTCACACTGTGAAAATTTCAAGAAGAGCGTTAGCACGGTTTATCTACCTATTAATGTCAAACACACACAAACAAGCAAACCAATTTTCATTTCATACACAGATGTATGTAGATAAGATTGTTCACGTTTTTAAATATCGGTTAAATAAGTGTCCGTTTATTTCGCATTTACTTAAGTATATAGCTCTTATTAAAATCTGGAGTTTCATGTAGTAGCTGATAAGCCCATTTCGTTTAAAATTGTTTTAAATTAGCAACGTATTGTAAACCTTTGAATCTAATTTTAATTTATAATTTAAGAGTTATTTTACGTAATTTCAGCATAAAGTTGAATACTAAACACCCTTAAATGCGTAAAATTTGAGTAACATTCATGAATTTAGGCATTAAAAACAACGCATTTTTTTAATTTGTGGAAAAAATATGCACTAATTTTTTTATTATGTATTAGGTAACAGCACGAAAATTGAAAATTGGTTCACTATGCTTACCACGCGCTGGGTACTTAGTGCCCAATGTACAAATTCCTCAAAAAAATAACTTTCTACCCAAAAATTTGTATGGGATTGGGGATTTTTCATGATGAAAAAAATTCCCCAATGTTTACGTTTTTTGAGGAGTAAATTCATTTTTTATTTCAATTTAAAATTTTTTGTTTTTTTAATTTAGAAATTTTTTTAAAAGACGCTACAGCAAAAATACTTCAAAAACAAGCTGCGAAACAGCTTAAAGTTTTTTTTTTAAGTTTATTTATTTTGTAAACATCTATATAACGGAATCGTTTACAAATTGAAAAATCAGAAGTTTTGAGAATTGAATTACTTCATTCAATATATGATCATCATTGAGCAGAGACGTCAAATTTATAGAAGTTTCAAAAATGGAAAATGAATGCGACGTTTAAAATTGTGCCGCAAGGTTGCTTTATGCAACTGCTTATAGTATATGTGTGGCCTATTTTGATCAACAGGTAACAACTGCACATACGTAGATAAAATTGATCATGAGACTTTTCATTGAGCTTTGTTCCGCGAGCGAGTCGCGTGCGCGTCCACGCGTTTGGTGCGTTTGTGTTCCCGAGCGCGTCGCGTCCGCGCCCGCGAGCCGCTTCCACGCGTTTGGCAGCCACACCTGTGCTGCCGCGCAGTTGTCGTCAAGTGATTTTAATCGCCAAAATATATTTTTCAGATCATACTGATATTGTAGCTAAGCGCACCGAATGATGGTATTGAAAAGAATACAGATATTAAATAAATTTGTTGTAGGACAGATATTGAGAGCATTGTGGGGTATTTCTTCATTTCTTTAGAGACTTTTTTTTAAATTTAGAAAATTTGTCCATCGTGAAGTTATTCCCCAATTTTTTTGGGAATTTATTCATTGGGGACTAAGTACTCGGCGCCTGCTTACCATTACAACTAACTATGTTTATGCATGGTGTATTTTGAGTGTATGATGTCTAAAAGTTACGAATTTTGGTTATTCTAGAGCTTTGTGATATACAACATTCTACTTTTTTCTTCTGTTGCATATATGAAAATATTATACCCTGGAGCCGGCGACATAAAATAGTCTATGAGAAAAACAGACGTTTAAGGAGTTTCAGATTCCCTGGATTCAGCTTGTCTTAGCCGCTGGATTTCTAGATGCAATTGAGTAGATTCAGGCATTTCCTCTTCTCTTAACAAAGCTTTCTGAGCTGCGCTCTGCGAACGCGTCGAAATGATGCTGTTAAAAAGAATACAGATTTTAAATGCGTATATTGCAGGACAGATATTGAGATCAGTATGCAAATTTTCACTAAATAAATACTTAATAAAATTTATTAAATAAAATATGAAAAAATTTAAGAACGAATTTGGGGAGTAAGTTCATTTTTTATTTTGTGGGGAATTTTTTAAAAGTGGGGAATTTGTTCATTTCTTTTGGGGACCTTTTTTTAAATTTGGGGAATTTGTTTATCGTGAAGTTATTCCCGTGTATACCAAATTTCAGAGAAATCCGTTGAAAAATACAAATTTGTATAGCGAACAAATGTACCAAAAACAGAAAATGAACTGTATACAAAAAATGGGCGTAAAGGTAGGCGTGGCCAGAAAGATATATAATCTATCCTTCGCTGGAGTACAGAGATCACGTGTACAAAATTTCAGTGAAAGGCGTTGAAAAACAAAAGTGTGTATAGCAGTCAAACAAATAAAAGGAAAAAAAATAAATTTTGTATACATAGAAGTAGGCGCAAAATTAGGCGTGGTTGGTAGGAAGCATATGGCGACATTGCTGGAGTACAGAAATTGTGCGTAGCAAATTTCAGAGAAATCCGTTGAAAAATAAAAATTTGTATAGCGAACAAATATACCAAAAAAAAAAAAAATTCACTGTATACAAAAAGTGGACGTAAAAGTAGGAGTGGCCGGTAAGATTAAATGGTGACCTTTCCCGGAGTACAGAGATCGCACGTACCAAATTTTAGAGAAATCCGTTGAAAAATAAAAATTGTTGTAGCAAACAAATATACCAAAAAACAGAAAATGAATTGTATACAAAAAAATGGGCGTAAAAGTAGGCGTGGCCAAAAAGAATCGAACTTTCCCGGAGTATAGAAATCCTACGTACCAAATTTCAGAGAAATCCTTTGAAAAATAAAAATTTGTATAGCTGTTAAACAAACAAACAAACAAACAGAAAATGAATTTTATAAATATAGATGTTGTTATGAAAATTGTATGTGCCATTATAAGCATTTAAAGTGGTAAATCTAAAAGATATTATATCTTACTGCACTGGTTACAATTTCAATAAATACGAATACAAATACAAATACAAATACAAATACAAATACAAATACAAATACAAATACAAATACAAATACAAATACAAATACAAATACAAATACAAATACAAATACAAATACAAATACAAATACAAATACAAATACAAATACAAATACAAATACAAATACAAATACAAATACAAATACAAATACAAATACAAATACAAATACAAATACAAATACAAATACAAATACAAATACAAATACAAATACAAATACAAATACAAATACAAATACAAATACAAATACAAATACAAATACAAATACAAATACAAATACAAATACAAATACAAATACAAATACAAATACAAATACAAATACAAATACAAATACAAATACAAATACAAATACAAATACAAATACAAATACAAATACAAATACAAATACAAATACAAATACAAATACAAATACAAATACAAATACAAATACAAATACAAATACAAATACAAATACAAATACAAATACAAATACAAATACAAATACAAATACAAATACAAATACAAATACAAATACAAATACAAATACAAATACAAATACAAATACAAATACAAATACAAATACAAATACAAATACAAATACAAATACAAATACAAATACAAATACAAATACAAATACAAATACAAATACAAATACAAATACAAATACAAATACAAATACAAATACAAATACAAATACAAATACAAATACAAATACAAATACAAATACAAATACAAATACAAATACAAATACAAATACAAATACAAATACAAATACAAATACAAATACAAATACAAATACAAATACAAATACAAATACAAATACAAATACAAATACAAATACAAATACAAATACAAATACAAATACAAATACAAATACAAATACAAATACAAATACAAATACAAATACAAATACAAATACAAATACAAATACAAATACAAATACAAATACAAATACAAATACAAATACAAATACAAATACAAATACAAATACAAATACAAATACAAATACAAATACAAATACAAATACAAATACAAATACAAATACAAATACAAATACAAATACAAATACAAATACAAATACAAATACAAATACAAATACAAATACAAATACAAATACAAATACAAATACAAATACAAATACAAATACAAATACAAATACAAATACAAATACAAATACAAATACAAATACAAATACAAATACAAATACAAATACAAATACAACTTTTTTAAGAGATATGTACTAGATCATAACTTGAAGATAAAACTTTATTAAAAAATTTAAAATTTTACAAAAAATATGTTTATGATAATTTCATAAATAAACTCTAAATGCATTCTCGCCAGTTTTTGACATTGTTCAAGAATTATTGATGATAAGTTTAAATAAATGCCAATTTTGGCTGAGTAAATTTATTTTATAACAAACTAATAGCACTTTCTATTGTGAAAAAACCAAATTAAGCAAAAAAAATGTTAATAAATAAATAAAAATTCATATGATACAAAAATTAACCAAAT